>CAUYQG010117576.1:0-11307 GCA_963574415.1 Tarsius wallacei
CTAGACAGCCTCTGCTGGGTTGGAGGAGGCTGAGCAGATATAGCTAGGGTTTATCCGTTCCTATTTTGACCAGAGCTGTTTCACTTTTTGTTTAATATATGACTTCCACATAACATTGATTTAAAATAGGAATTTTCTGCCAAAAAAATTTTTTCTGGCACTTCGAATCTTTGATCTAAGATTTCTCCCCCCTCCAGGTTTTAATTGAACCTCCTCCCTCCCCTTCCCCTTCTCTTCCTTCTTCCCTCCCTTTCTTCCTCTTTCTTTCTGACCAAAAACTTCTCAAGAACAACCAGCCAGGCGTGATGGCTCATGCCTGTAATCCCAGCACTTCAGGAGGTGAAGGCGAGAAGATTGCCTGAGCCCATGGGTTCGAGACCAGCCTGGGGAACTTGGCGAGACCTTGTCTCTACAATTAAAAAAAAAATAGCCAGGCATGGTGGCACTCGTCTGTAGTTCCAGCTACTTGGAAGGCTGAGAGGGACGGATCACCTGAGCCCAGCAGGTCAAGGCTGCAGTGGCCATGAGTATACCACTGCACCTGGCCTGTGCGACAGAATAAGACTCTGAATAAAAAAAAAAAAAAAGGGCGGGGGGGGCGGGTGCTGCATCCTGCGCAGCTGGGAGGTAAAGGATCCTGAAAGGAACAGCACACTATAACACAAAACACTTTTAGAACTAGAAGGTGGGGGACGGGGGCACTTTGCCTTACAGGACCAAGGCCCTGAGTTTCTTACCCATCAGACTTTTATTAGCACAAAAATGACATAGTTAAGTAAGCCTTCAAGGACAAAGTACAGACAGTGCAAAGAAAACTCCCTCTTTTGATCTTAGAAAGCTTTTGTGGGCCAGGCGCGGTGGCTCCTGGCTATAATCCCAACACTTTGGTAGACCGAGGTGAGAGGATTGCCTGAGCCCGTGAATTTGAGACCAGCCTGGGAAAATTGGTGAGACCTCATCTCTACAGTAAATCAAAAAATTAGCCGAGCTGGGCTCGGTGGCTTAGCCTGTAATCCCAGCGCTTTGGGAGGCTGAGGTGAGTGAATTGCCTGAGCCCGTGGGTTCCAGACCCACCTGGGCAACTTGGCGAGACCTCATCTCTACAATAAATCAAAAAAATAAGCTGGGTGTGATAGCGCGCGCCTGTAGTTCCAGCTACTTGGAAGGCTGAGGAGAAAGGATCGCTGGAGCCCAGCAGGTCGAGGCTGCGGTGGCCAGGAGCGTGCCACTGCACTCCAGTCTGGGCGACAGAGTAAGACTCCAACTTGGAAAAAAAAAAAAATTAGCCGGGCATGATGGCACATGCCTGTCGTTCTAGCTACTTGGAAGGCTGAAGCAGAAGAACCACCTGAGCCCAGCAGGTCAAGGCTGCGGTGGCCAGGAGCATGCCACTGCCCTCCAGCCTGGGTGACAGAGTGAGACTCCTACTCAAAAGAGAAAAAAGAAAGAAAGCTTTTGTGATAAAGCGTGACTGTTTACAAGATAAGGCGCAGTTGCTTGCAAGACAATGTATAACTTTTTATCTAACCCAACACAACAGACACTGCACCTTTAGAACATGCCTCAGCATACATGCCTATCTGGCTTTGCCATTATAGGCATTCTTGGCTGGTTGTGACTTTGCACGTATGCCAAGTGTGTTTTCAGCGGAGTTCAAGCAGGGCAGTGATCTTGGGTGGAGGCAGGACATGAGCGGGAGGTAATTCACAAACGGAAGGGACACACATGAAAAGTATTTAACCTCCTCCATAATAAAAGACTTACAAATTAAAATGGCATCGAATACCAGTTTCTGACTCTCAGATGGGCAAGAATGAAAGTGGGTGGGAGGTACGGGGAACAAGCACTCATGAACCGTTGGTGGGAACATACATTGGCAGAACACTTGGGGGATCAATTTGACTCTGAATTTGAGTTTCATTCAGAAACTCTGGTGCTAGGAATAGTATTCTAAGAACAAATAGAACAAATGCCCAAAGATATATATATATATATATACACAGAGTGAAAATTGGAAACAATCTAAATATTAAGGAGCTGGCTAAAAAAATTATGATCAAGCCATATAAAATATTATTGTTTTATATGTTCTAATATGAGACTTTTTTTTTTTTTGAGTTGGAGTCTCACTCTGTCGCCGAGACTGGAGTGCAGTGGCCGCTCCCAGCCACCGCAGCCTCGACCTGCTGGGCTCTGCCGATCCTTCTGCCTCAGCCTTCCAAAGAGCCGGAACTACAGGCGCATGCTACCACTCCCGGCTAGTTTTTGATTTATTGTAGAGATGAGGCCTCGCCAAGTTGCCCGGGCGGGTCTCGAACCCGCGGGCTCAGGCGATCCACTCACCTCAGCCTCCCAAGGCGTGGGATTACAGGCTGAGCCACTGAGCCCAGTCCATTATTATTTTTTGAGTCAGGGTCTCACTCTGTTGTCCAGGCTGAAGTGCAGTGGCACTATCAACTCAGTGGCAACCCCAAACTTCTGAGTTCTTCAGCCTTCCAAGTAGCTGGGACTATAGGCATGCTATAGCACCACACCCAACTAATTTTAAATTTTTTGTAGACAAGGTCTCGCTATGTTGCCTAGGCTGATCTCAAACTCCTGGACTCAACCAATCCTCCCACCTCAGCCTCCCAAAGTGCTGGTATTACAGGCATGAACCACTACAACTGGCCAAGATTTTGTGTTTAAAATGAAATAAACTTGGTTGTGATTTCACAAAAGTCATTAACAAAAGAGTTGATAACAGAAACTAAGAGAGTGAACTCCGAAGGAAGAGTTGAATGGGGAAAAAAAACGCGCAAAGAGTTAAGCTTAGAATATGCTCAAAGGAAACAAAGAAGGCGTGATCTGAGAAATGGAAGTAGGAGTGTACAGTATCCTCAACCTTGTGAAAGTAGAGAATTTAAGGAAAAAGGTGATGATCAGCAGTGCCCAAAATAGGACATTGAGATCAAGGAAGACAGGGAAAGAGGACTGCCTTTGGTTTAAAAGACGGCATCTGTAACTATGGTCCATTTATCTGTATAGTCGGTGGAACGGAGAGCAGATTGCAAAGGAATAATGAAAATGTAATGGTACTAAATGAGACTAGTAAAAATCAGCCACTTATTCAAGGGAATGAGAGAACAAGGACATCTGAAAGGGCGGCAGGATCAAGTGAGTTGTGCTCCAAATGGGAAGGTTTATGAACGTATGAAAACGAGGTTAATGGAGAAAGACTGGAGGAGATATTGGAGAGAGGACATGTGAGCAAAGATCTCTTCAAGGCTGAGTGGGTTGTCATATATTTAACAGATTGTTCTGAAGGCCTGCCTTGCGAAGCACCCGAGTTACAGCTGTGACCCGTGCTGAACAGTCCTTGCCCTTGGTGTTATGGTCTATTTAAGTACTCCAAGCTGAGAGAAGAGGAGGGGGCGGTATCACTTATACTCCAGGGAAGACCAGGAAGATAAGTGCAAAAAACTGTGGGATGTTTTGCACTTGAGAGAGGATAGAATACCTAAATAGAACAGCTTGGAGAGAAATCTCTGGTGTCTCTCTACTTATAAGGATGTCTCTCTCCCATGGGATTAGGGACCCACCCTTATGACCTCACTTAACCTTAATTACCTCTGAAAGGCCCCATCTTCAAATGCAGTCACACTGGGGGTTAGGACTTCAACATATGGATTTGGTGGTGGCGGGGACAATTTATAACACGTGGGGATGAGGGTCAAAATGGGAGAGCTGGAGATTGGTTATGTGTGAGAGGAAGCAGACATGGGAAGGGTTTCCCTTTGTAGCTGACCATGGAGAGGCTGGGATAGAGAGAAATTCTAGTGTAACTAGGAATTGTGAGAAGGAGGATGTGCATTTCTTTGTTTCCTGGGAAACCTACTTTGAGATTTAAAGCTGATAAAACAATCTAAATTGCTAGAGAGGAAAATACACTTTCAAATGTTTAAATTCAAATGCAGCTTCAAGTAACAGTTTGAAATGTGGGCATTATTAAACAATGGCGATATGTTATATTTATAGATGTTTAGATTCTGTTCATTTTTACATATATTCACACATGTTTCTTACAACAACCTAGTAGAGGGCTGGGCACGATGGCTTATGCCTGTAATCCCAGCACTTAGGGAGGCTAGGTGAGAGGATTGCTTGAACCCAGGAGTTTGAGACCAGCCAAGGCAACATAGTGAGACTTTGTTTCTGAAAAAAAAAAATTTTTTTTTTGAGTTGGAGTCTCACTCTGTCGCCCACCTGGAGTGCAGTGGTCGCTCCCAGCCACCGCAGCCTCGACCTGCTGGGCTCCGGCGATCCTTCCGCCCCAGCCTTCCAAGTAGCTGGAACTACAGGTGCGCGCTACCACGCCCGGCTGATTTTTTGATTTATTGTAGAGACGAGGTCTCGCCAAGTTGCCCAGGCGGGTCTCGAACCCGCGGGCTCAGGCAATCCACTCACCTCAGCCTCCCAAGGCGCAGGATTACAGGCTGAGCCACCGAGCCCGGCTGCAAAAAAATTTTTTTAAGTGATGCAGGCATCATGGCATGTGCCTGTAGTCCCAGCTACTCAGGAAGCTGAGGTGGAAGAACTGCCTGAGCCTAGGAGGTAGAGGCTGCAGTGAGCCATGATGGTGCCACTGCACTCCAGCCTGGGTGTCAGAGTGAGACCCCAACCAAAACAAAACAAAACAAAAAGCACCAACCTTATAGAGTAGTTGAGATAATCACATTCCCATTTTTTAGGTGAAACTGTAATTTAGCCAGGTGTAGTGGCTCATTCCTATAATCCCAGCACTTTGGGAAGTGGAGGTGAGAGGATTGCCTGAGCCCAGAGGTTCGAGACCAGCTTGGGCAACTTGGCGAAACCTTGTATCTACAATAAAACAAACAAAATTAGCTGGGCACGATGGTGCATGCCTGTGGTTCCAGCTACTTGGAGGGCTGAGGCGGAAGGATCTTCTGAGTCCAGGGGTGCCACTGCACTCCAGCCTGGGCAACAGAGTGAAATTCCCATCCACCCCCACCCCAAAAAGAAACCGTAATTTAAGTGAAACTGACGGGGCGGTGGCTCACACCTATAATCCCAGCACTTTGGGAGGCTGAGGTGAGAGGATTGCCTGAGCTCATAGGCTGGAGACCAGCCCAGGCAACTTGGCGAGACCTCATCTCTACAATAAATCAAAAAATTAGCTGGGTGTGGTGACGCATGCCTGTAGTTCCAGTTACTTGGAAGGCTGAGGCGGAAGGATCGCCGGAGCCCAGCAGGTCGAGGCTGCAAGTGGTCATGAATGTGCCACTGCACTCCAGCCTGGGTGACATAGTGATACTCCAACTCAAAAAAAAAAATTTAAGTGAAAATTTCTAAGGGAATTTAAAAGGTCACATGACTGCTAGAAGTGGTGTGGTTGTGTCTTCTTAAATTCACTCACTCAGGCCGGGCCTGGTGGCTCAGCCTGTAATTCCAGTGCTTTTGGAGGCCGAGGTGAGTGGATTGCCTGAGCCCGCAGGTTCGAGACCCGCCTGGGCAACTTGGTGAGACCTCATCTCTACGATACATCAAAAATTAGCCGGGCGTGGTAGCGCGTGCCTGTAGTTCCAGCTACTTGGAAGGCTGAGGCGGAAGGATTGCTGGATCCCAGCAGTTCGAGGCTGCGGTGACCAGGAGCGTGCCACTGCACTCCAATCTGGGTGACAGAGTGAAACTCCAATTCAAAAAAAAAAAATTAACTCACTCACTCTGACCTTTCTAATTTGTCTTCCATTCAACATTCAAGACTGAAAGAAACAAACAAAAAACAGGTAGAAGGGGCAGTTGCAATGTAATCCTATAGAAAATGAACATCCAAATAAAAGCTACAAAAGAGAAGCTCCCATATGTCAGATGTACTTGCTGTTTTCTGACACTTCTTAAACAACTATTGATGGCAATTATGGAGATAGGAATCAAGCCGACATTCCCATCAGTAACTGAAGCAATTGCCCATAGGCATAGATGGAAAACTATGCCACCACATTTTGAGAAATTAAGAAATCTCAGATAAGAACAAAAAGTAATATTAAACATTTGTAAATCCAACACAGAATTAGTTTGTCTTATACAAGCGGATAGATAGACACCGGAGCCATTTACTGAGATACAGAAGACTGAGAAAGAAACAGATGTTGGCTGGGGTCCGTGACTCAAGCCTGTAATTCCAGCACTTTGGGAGGCCAAGGCGAGAGGATTGCCAGCGCCCGCGGGTTCGAGACCAGCCTGGGCAACTTGATGAGACCTCGACTCTACAATAAATAAAAAAATCATCTGGGCTTGGTAGCTCATGCCTGTAGTTCTGCCTAATTGGAAGGCTGAGGCGGAAGGATCGCCTGAGCCCAGCAGGTCGAGGCTGTGGTGGCCGTGAGCATGCCACTGCACTTCACCCTGGGCGATGGAGTGAAACTCCAACTCAAAAAAAAAAAAGAAACAGATGTCCAGAGAAAATAGGAAAGATTCTGATTCAAGTGACACTTGGAGAAACATTATCCAGAATCCAACCTCTACAGAACAATTAGACAACTCCAACCCTACAATGGAGGAAGAAATGAAGTTAACATCCAGTACTTTTTGCATGCCAGGTCCTATCACACCCATCATCTTATTGAATCTTCACCATAGTCTCATGATATGTGATATTATTTCTGATTTTCTTTTTTGAGACAGTGTTCCACTATATTGCCCAGGCTGATCTTGAACTCCTGGGCTCAAGACTGTAATCCTAGCACTTTGGGAGGCCAACGCAGGAGGATTGCTTGAGTTCAGGAGTCTGAGACTGCTTGGGCAACACAGCGAGACCTTGTCTCTAAAAAATATGATTTAAAAAAACAACTCTTCAAGTAGAAAAGAACAAGAAAAGAGAAATTGACTTAGGGAAACTCTCTTTTTGGGTGGGCAACAACAACAACATAATTCTTCAGGGTTAATATTTAATATGATTAATCCAATATTTGTGATTAGAAAAAACAGCTGGAAACTAATATCTATGAACCTCTTTCAGTGTTTAGTGAATGAAAATAAAACAGCCTCCTTTGTATAAAGAAGAGCACTCAAGTTTGATTTTGTTTGGGTCAGTATTTTCTTCTTATATAATTAGCAATCTTTGAAAAACACTTCAAAGAGGAAAGAGCTTTGACTCCAGGAATGGAGATTGGGCAATGTTGTCAACGTGACTCTGCTCAAACTGGCTCAAGACCTATCTGATGTTGGCCAACCCAGTAAACCAGAGTCAAAAATAAATCTTCCCATTGAAACTTCCCATTGAAAAATAACTATGCTTGCTATTCAACACGAATGCCAGGAGGGGCCTAGGGCCACTGGATTCTTGAGGGCTGTAATCCAGAGGTTGAGCAGAGGTATCAAGGGTTGTTGGCTGGGCACGGTGGCTCATGTCTATAATCCTAGCACTTTGGGAGGCCGAGGTGAGAGGATTGCCTGAATCCATGGGTTCGAGCCCAACCTGGGCAACTTGGCAATACCCCATCTTTACAATAAATTAAAAAAGTATCCAAGCATGGTGGCGCATGCCTGTAATTCCAGCTACTTGGAAGGCTAAGGCAGAAGGATCCCCTGAGCCCTGCAGGTCGAGGCTGTGGTGGCCATGAGCGTGCCACTGCACTCCAGCCTGGGCTACAGAGTGAGACTCGGACTCAAAAAAAAAAAAAAAAAGGAGTTGTTGCTTTTGTTTCCCCAAAGTCATTAGGAGCCAAGAACAAAATGGTTCTGTGACAACATAGCTTAAAGAAGACACAAACTAGAGTAGCTGTCTTCAGAAGTGCATGCAGAGAGCTTATTATCACTTAGGTATTTAAAAATCATTTGCTCACAGTGCACCAGGTTCTAGGGATACAGTAGTGAAAAAGGCATGCACAGTCCCTGTTTTGAAAATCCATTCTGAAAGTTTAACCCAACTTGTCTACAGGTTGACTAAACCACCATTGCATTTTACCCGACTCCAAGCACCCTCTTCTCTTTCACTAACTCCCCATGGAAAAGGACAATCCAAGAGCAGAAAACACGAATGGTATCTGATTCTAGCTGATTAAACAGATTAGTATTCCTTTTGCTATTGGAAAAGTAATCATTTTCTTTTCTCTTGCCCGACAAGGCTGAATGCCACATGCTGTAGGTAAAAGATTTATGCAGTCGGGCTCGGTGGCTCAGCCTGTAATCCCGCGCCTTTGGGAGGCTGAGGTGAGTGGATTGCCTGAGCCCGTGGGTTCGAGACCCGCCTGGGCAACTTGGCGAGACCTCATCTCTACAATAAAAAATAAAAAAAATAAAAAAATCAGCCGGGCGTGGTAGCGCGCGCCTGTAATTCCAGCTACTCCAAAGGCTGAGGCAGAAGGATTGCCGGAACCCAGCAGGTCGAGGCTGCGGTGGCCGGGAGCAGCCACTGCACTCCAGTCTGGGTGACAGAGTGAGACTCCAACTCAAAAAAAATAAAATAAAATAAAATAAAATAAAAAAAAGATATGTGCATGTAACATTAACTAGTCTTGTTTCTATGCTGTTCAATTTCCAAGATGTATCAATTGCCTCTTGGAAATATACATGATTTCAGCTGTTCTTTCTACCTTTTGCACATCAATGTGATAATGAGTTGGGAGCTGGCAAACGTTTTCTGTTAAGAGCTAGACAGCAAATAGTTTAGGCTTTGCAGGCCATAGGGTCTCTGTCACAACTATCCAACTTGCCATTGTAGGGCAGGAGGAACATAGATCTTGCCCAAATAGATAAGTGGGCTACATGGCAATACATATTTGTGGGCATTGAAATTTGCATATAATTTTCTTGTGTCACACAATGTCGTTATTATTTTTTATTTTTAAGCCATCTAAGTATAAAATCAGCTGGGAGCAGTGGCTCACACATGTAATCCCAGCATTTTGAGAGGTGGAAGCAAGAGGATTGCCTGAGCCTAGGGGTTTGAGACCAGCCTGGACAACTTGGCAAAACCTTGTCTCTACAATAAGGAAAAAAATTAGCCAGGTGTGGTGGCACGTGCCTGTATTTCCAGCTACTTGGAAGGCTGAGGCAGAAGAATCACATGAGCCCAGCAGGTCGATGCTGCAGTGATCATGAGTATGCCACTGCACTCCAGCCTGGGTGACAGAGTGAGATTCAGACTCAAAAAAAGGAAAAATCAGTGTTAGGTTACACGCCCAGCTGGGCCTCCAGAATCTTAGGCCAGGACTGCAAGGGGTGTGGGTGTCTGATGTGCTGTCTGGTGCCGCGAGAAAGATGCAAAGAATAATTACATAGAAGTTAGATTAGAAAATAGAGTTTATTTAGAACTAAATTAGAATGAGAGCAAGAGAGAGACGATTCGCCTCCCCAAGGTAGGGGAGGAGGCCAAAGCTTAAGAAAGCATGGGCTGGCCATAGCTCAAAGAGCACATGGCCACACCATCATTTAGCAAGGTAATGGCTGTTGGCTGCTCATGATTGAGTCCTTTACATCCTTCCCTTTGATGGGGGAAGGTTATTAAGGTGATTGGGTGGTGGTCTGCTCCACATCATCACGAAGGGGCAGGTAAGCTTAGATACTGATGTCAGGTGAGAGACAGCAGGTAGATGGGTGGGTTAGTCACATAATTGCTGCCATGGTGGTGGGGTCTGTCTGTGTCATGAGGTCACAAAAGACTGATTAGGTTAACTTGGGTCTTATGAGTGGAGACAAATACTTGAAATAGAAAAGCTAATTAAAGCCGGGCACGGTGGCTCACGTCTATAGTCCCAGCAGTTTGGGAGGCCGAGGTGAGAGGATTGCCTGAACCCACGGGTTTGAGATCAACCTGGGCAACTTGGCAAGACCTCATCTCTACAATAAATCAAAAAACTAGCCAAGCGTGGTGGTGTACCTTCTAGTTCCAGCTACGTGAAAGGCTAAGGCGGAAGGCTCTCCTGAGCCCAGCAGGTCGAGGCAGTGGTGGTTGTGAGTGTGCCACTGTGCTTCAGTCTGGTCAACAGAGTGAGATTCCAACTCAAAAAAAGAAAAGCTAATTAGTGAAAAACAAGCAGGGGTGGGGGTGGTAAAACAATTATCAATAACTACCTCTGAGAAACCCGCTCTGTTCTTTACTAGTGATTAGAGGGCAAGTTAAGTAAACTGCTAGAAAAACATGAGATTTAGGCAATGTTAAAATGGATGCTAATTGGGTATATTAAATCCATGTTACATTCTTTCAATCAGTTTTTACAAAACCGACTAGATTTGGCCTGTGAGCCATAGCTTGACAATCCTGATACAAAGGACTTGTTCGAGCCGGGCTCGGTGGCTCAACCTGTAATCCCGCGCTTTGGGAGGCCGAGGTGAGTGGATTGCCTGAGCCCGCGGGTTCGAGACCCGCCTGGGCAACTTGGCGAGACCTCATCTCTACAATAAAATTAAAAAATCAGCCCAGCATGGTAGCACGTGCCTGTAATTCCGGCTACTCGGAAGGCTGGGGCGGAAGGATCGCCGGAGCCCAGCAGGACGAGGCTGCAGTGGCTGGGAGCGGTCACTGCACTCCAGTCTGGGTGACAGAGTGAGACTCCAACTCAAAAACAAACAAACAAAAAAAAACAACAAAAAAGGACTTGTCCATTCAGTTAATTAGGACCGGGCAATGAGGTAATGAGGCTGAAGATGTGGATTTAATCCTTATATGAATGATCCTTCTTGAGATTACCAGTCTCAAATTCCACCCTCAGTTCTAGCCAGTGACTTGGATATGTGGGCTAACGACAACTAATGAGTTGTCACCAGAAACAGCCCGTGAAAGGTGCCACTTCCTCAAGCTTCCATTTCTAGCATAGCTCACTGATGATTCTCTACACTCTGTTGCCCAGGTTGGAGTACAGTGGCACACTCACGGCCACTGCAGCCTCCACCTCCTGGGCTCAGGCAATCCTGCCTCAGCCTCCTGAGTAGCTGGGACTACAGGTATGCACCACCAACACCTGGCCAATTTTTTTTGATTTTTTGTAGAAAGGAGATCTCACTGTGTTGCCCAGGCTAGTCTTGAATTGTTGGCCTCAAGTGACCTTCCTGCTTCGGTGTCCCAAACGGCTGGGATTATAGGCCTGAGCCACCACACACAGCCACTTGAGTTTTTGGTTTTCTTACTTTCTCTGAATAGACGGACACAAATCATAGCATCCTCTTCTCACCCCTGTATTAAGGCAGTAGAGGCAGAAATGTGTGGGTTTTTATTGTTGTTATGTAGGAAAACAGACTCATAAGCATTTCGGATAATTAATTCCTTAAGAAAGTAAAACAGCTGTGTTGTGCATATTTAAAAAAAAA
>CAUYQG010117578.1:0-25988 GCA_963574415.1 Tarsius wallacei
CCCCCCCAACCACCAGGTGTTTTCTCAGGTATGAGGAAGGACAATCCCAATAAAATCACAAGACTTTACATGAACACAAGGCGAGGTGGGTGAGGGGCGTCCCCCACCCACCAGGCGCTTCCTCAAGCATGAGGGAGGGTAATCCCAAAATTATCTCACTGTTTCTTATGTTTGGTTAATATTCTTCAAAAGCAATACAACAATTCTAATATCATAATATTCTAATGATCAATAACTTTTAAAACTTATGCATACACAAATTTAATGACTAATGTTAATCCTAACTCCTTTGTATTTTATGCTGATTCTATCTATGCTATAGCAACTCTTAATTATAGCCCAAACCAGTTCCTAAGGAATGTGGTTTAGTCCAAAGTACATGGTGGGCTGCTTCTCGGAATAACTGATTACAATCTCTTAACAAAATGACTACTCTAAAATCCTATACATTTATTTTAACTTCAATAAAGTTTTCTAATTCCTAATTCTTAATATATAAGGCTGATCATTGGCAATAAACTTCTAAAAATGAAACCCAAATGTAAACTGTAAATTGTATTAAGGCCAGAGTCACAATAGTAGAAAATGGGAACAATGAAATTTCTAAAGTTAGCTGTAAAAAACCCTATACTAACTCTAAGTAAAACCAGTTTAAAAGAATGCAGCCCAGTCCAAAGTACATGCTGGGCCCTTAGAAATGTAGTCCAGCCCAAGGCACCTGCTGGGCCATTTCTAGTAACTCTAAATAATCATCTATACCATCTAAAACTAAAAGTAGCTCTCCATATGTATATACTAATTCTACAAGTATACTTTTAAATCTTATAAAGAAGCTTGTACCATATTAAAGGCTCCCAAATGTTCAAATGAGTTTGAACTGTGTTGAGTCAAAGCCAAAACCGCAGTCTGTGAGAAACGGGAACAATGGACTCCTAAAGTAAGCCATGCCTGTCATACTCTCAGAGCTTCAAGCTTAGATCATCAAAGTCCCTGTTAGTGGAACCTGCTGAACAGTAAAGGAAGGGAAAGGAAATGAGCCATCAGCTCCTGAACTCATCCTAGTGGTCTCAGGGTCTGCAGCCTGCCTGGTTCCCTAACGTTCAGGTGAGGCTCTACGTTGGCTCCCAACAGTAAGGGAGAATTTCTTCCTCTTCAATCTTGTTGAATAGCTTCAGTAAAATTGATACCAATTCTCCTTTGAATGACAGGTAGAATTCAGCTGTGAGTCCATCAGGTCCTGAATTTTTGTTATTGTTGTTTTGGTGACAGAGTACTAATTACTATTTCATTCTCACTACTTAATATTGGTTTGTTCAGGGTTTCTACTTGTTCCTGATTCATGGTTGGAAATGTGTATGTTCCCAATAATTTATTCATTTCCTCTAGATTATCTAGTTTGTTTGCAGAGTTGCTCATAATAGTCTCAGATTATCTTGTGAATTTCTGTTACTTCAGTTGTAATGTCTCCTTTTTTGTTTCTTCTTGGGCTAATTTGCTTTTCTCTCTTCATTTCTTAATTAATTTAGATAGTGGTCTATCAATTTTGTTTATTTTTTCAAAGAACCAACTTTTTGTTTGATTGGACATTTGTCATTTTTTAAAAAAATCAATTTCATTTAGTTTTGTTCAGTTCTTTGCTATGTATTTTTTTCTGCTAGCTTTAAGTTTGGTTTGTTCATGTTTTTCTAGTTCCTTCAGGTGTGATGATAGGCTATTTGTGATTTTTCAGTCTTATTAATGTAGGCCTTAATTTAAGCACTATACATTTTACTATGAGCATATCTTTTGCTGTGTCTCAGAGATTTTGATAACTTGTTTTATTGTTGTCATTCATTTGAAGAATTTTTAAAATTTTCATCTTGATTTCATTGTTGACACAATAATTATTCAGGAACAAATGATCTAATTTCCATTTCTTAGTTTGGTTTTGTGAATTTTTCTTGGAGTTACTTTCTAACTTTATTCCACTGTGGTCTGAGATGGTGCTTGATATAATTTTTATTTTGTTTAAATTTATTGAGACTTGACCTGTGGCCTATTATATGGCCTATCTTATAGAATGTTCATGTGCTGATAAAAAAATGCATATTTTATAGTTTGGGAATAGAATGTTCTGTAGATGTCTGTTAGTTCTCTGGAGTCCTGTTTAATTCTAGTGTTTCTTTATTGACTTTCTGCCTTGATGATCTGCCTATTTGTGTCAGTGGAGTGTTGAAATATCCCACTATTATTATATTCCTGTTTTTCACTTTGTTTCAGGTCTAGTAGGATTATTTTATAAAACTGGGGACTCTAGTGTTAGGCACATATACATTTAAAATTGTTATGTCTTCTTATTGAATTGATCCCTTTATCATTATATAATAGCCAACTTTGTCTTTTTTTACTGTTGTTAATTTAAAGTATGTTTTGTCTGATATATGAATGACTACTCCAGCTCAGTTTTAGTTTTCATTTCATTCCATTCCCTTTACTTTGGTTTTATAGGAGTCTTTGTAAGTTAAGTGTGTCTCTTGAAGGCAGAAGATACTTAGGTTGTTGGATTTTACTGTTTAGAATCCATTCTATCAGTGGGGCATTGAGACCATTCAATCTCAGAGTTAATAATATATGTAAGGTTTTCATCATACTGGTTGTTATCAGGTTGATTTATCTATTTTCTCTATCATGTTGGTGTTCCATAAAACCTTTGAACTTTTATGATTTCCAGCATTTTTTCACCAATGCATTTTGTCTTTTCTTTCAGTATTAAGAAATTTTAAAAACATTTCTTGTAGAATCAGTCTAGTGGTGATAAATTCCCTTAGCATTTGCTTATCTGTGAAGGACTTCATTTCTCCTTTACTTATGAAACTTAGTTTTGAAGGATCCAAAATCTTTGTCTGACAGTTATCCTGTTTGAGAAGAGTGAAGATGGGGCTCCGATCCCCTCTTTTTGCAGTGTTTCTTCTGAGAAGTCTGCTGTTAGTCTGATAAGTTTACCATTGTAAGTTATTTAATGCTTTTGTCTCACTTCACTCAAAATATTTTCCTTCACAGGAACTTTTCATAGCTGGATAATTATATGCTTTGGGCAATGAATCTTTTCGCAATGAATCTTCTGAGGGTTCATTTGGCTTCTTTTATCTGGAAGTTTAGATCTCTGGTAAGACAATGAAAGTTTTTCTCTATTAATCCTTCAAATATGCTTGTGCTTTCTCTTCTTCCTGATTCTTATGTTTGCACTTTTTACATAATCCCACATTTCTTAGAGACTTTGTTCTATTCTCTTGATTCTTTTTTTCTTTATTTATTGTCTGATCTGTTTAATTCAAAAGTCTTGTCTTCAAGTTCTGAGATCCTTTCTTCTGCTCGCTCTAGTCTACTGCTAAGAAATTTCACTGCATTTTGCACTTCTCTAAATGCTTCTTTCATTTCCAGAATTTCAACTTGTTTTATTGTTGTTGTTGATTTTTAAGGTGTTTACCTCTTTGAAGAATTTTTTATCTTTGTCCTGAATAGTTTTAAAAATGTCTTGATGGTGATTTTCAAAGTTCTCTTGAAGTTTATTGACCAATTTTATCATCAACCTTTTGAATTTTATGTCTAGAAATTCAATGATTTCAATTTTTTTTAGGGTTAGTTGCTGAAGAGTTGGTGTGGTCTTTTGGGGACATTGGAGAACTTTGTTTTTTATATTGTCAGAATTATTTTTCTGGTTCCTTCACATTTGAGTAGATTATTTATTCTATTTTGAGGTTAGTGGGATAATGATGTCAGCACCATATGGTTCCCTTGGTTATATAAGCCTTGATGTGGTGAGCCAGATGTGGCAGCCTACACTGACTCACAGTGTCTTAAGTGAAAGGAATGGTGTGGAAAGTGTTTTTAGCTGGCATTTGAGAGCAAGCCTTCCCTAGAGCTGAGTTATTGTATCCAATGTGCTTGGCTGTACTGTTGACCTCTGGCCAGGATGTGGTGCTTTTGGGAGATGGTCACATAGGGTTTCTCCTTGGTTAGTCTTGCTCTGAGGAAGTGCCTAGCCAGCCTAGACCAAGGGCAGATTCTCCAGGTTTTCTTATGTTTTGAGCCTTTGGTGATGGTGCACATAAAAGAAGTTGAAGCACACTGCAAGTGTGCAATTTTGGTTGCTCCAGTGGGAATTAGCAGGGAGTCTAAGGCCACTGGGGCAACATTGTTATGCAGAGCAGTCCCAGCAGAGTTCACAAGGGGAGTAAGAGGTTGCTATGACAATGTATTCCACCAGGCTTCTGCCTTGTCCTCAGGCAATCTGTGATCTGAATGTTAAGTTGCAGCTGACTTCAGCACCTCAGGTGTTCTCCGGTAATTCATCCTGCCAGGAACTGTCCACAGCTGTGGAGTTTGGCCTTCAGGCCCACTCCCTTTTAAGCTGTCTAGAAAGCAGCAGCCCTACCCTGCAATGGTTGGGTCCCTGGGAAATGGTGGCTGGCCTTGTTCAAGGTTTTTTTTCTGCACAGTTCCATATCAGCACACGATTGTGGGGAAGGCAGTTTCCCATGAAAGACTGGGTCCCACAAAGCTCAGGGAGCCCTGCAAGTTCTTATCAAGAGCACAGAACTCCTGAGTTCCCACCACTCCCCTTTTCTACCGTGCCTAGAAGCTGTGTTTTATTGTGGTGGTACAGGTAAGAAACTGGACAGTTCCAGCCCAGGTTGCTAGATTTTTTCGTCTTAGCTTTAAGTGGTTATTCTCACTCCTTTGGAGACTCACAGGGCATCCATCCCTCTGTGAGTGCTGAGGGAACTCTATCTTCATTTACTTCGTAGGTAAAACTCACTCTAGCTGCCTCAGGTCAGCCAGCTTAATCTTCTCCTGTTGTTCTACTTTTAATACTAGTCTGCTATGAATGCTAGAATTTTGATCTGAATTCTTCATTTACCAGTACTTCTAATGCTCTTTTATTGTCTCTGTCTCTTTTGTATATAATCTATTACTTGGTCTCTTTATGCTTTGTGATGCTTGCCATATTGGAATCTTTCTTCATGTTTATACTTACAACCCTCTCAACATATTAAAACTTTCTTAAATTGCATGTGATGTTGTCATGGCCCATGGATGTTGTATTAGGCATTCTATTGACATTGGGCTAGTTTTGAGACAGCATCTCTTTCCCTCAAAACATGAATCTTAGGCAAATAAAAGTCTCTAAGCCTGTGTTTGTCATTTCTTTATGTATGTACTAATTTTACAAGATATTTGGCTCCCAATTCTAACCTATTTAAGATAAATAGGTGAGCTTTGTTGACTATCATATCAAAATGTAAATCTATGGCAAATGATTCATGTTTCACTTGTATTTGTATTAAAGTTAAAACCAAATTGCTCTATCAAACTTAATTAGTGAAAAAAATAATACATTCTGTGACAGATATCAGCTCTCAAATAGTCTAGCAAAGCCTGGCATCAAGTACTATTTAGATGTATCCAAATTAATAATAAAGCATTTTGGAAAGAAACAAAATTGGTATCTTTGTGTTATCCTTAAATTGGCCTGAGGTCTTATTGTCTCCAGTAGCCAACAGTTTTTGGCTGAACATGTAGGGATTGCTTATTTAAAGTTGATCACTGTGTGAACATGTATGCAGGAATTACAAACTTGGTGAAGAAACAGATTAGCGAGAAATGTTAGACAACAATATAAATGCTCTTTAAAGAAACATTTGAAATATATATTTTCCATTAGAAATTGGGAAAATTGTAATGTTGCTCATACCAATAAAATAATATCTCAAACTGCTTAGACTATGTTTCTTGGACTTAAATGGACTGTGTGCTTTTAAGGTGTAAGGGTTATTCATGTTGTTAGAGATATGAGAATATTAAAGGTGCTGGTAGTGCAGTAAAATAGAATACCAACACCCTAAAAACTGCAAGCCTTCCAAAATAGGACAGATCTAAGAGGACAACAAATTTTTACAAGATCAGTTACATAGATGCTGCTGCTTTCTCACTCTTATTAACAAAACCAAGTAGTTTTTTTTTGTAACTTTTTTGAAAAAGTTGATAAAATATTTTATTAATGTGAATGACAAATCAGTGTCATCATATATTATTTTTAGATGCAAGATACCCATGATCTCTCCTGTTCCTCATGAATGATGTTACAAAGACTTATGTCTTATTGTAAAAAACAGTGTACAAATTTCTAGTTATTCAGTTGTTTTTTTCAAATCTCTGAATACAAACAGGCTTCAGATATTGCATTTGGTTTATATTTTCTGTTTATAATTTTTATTTATATACATTTATATGTGTGAGTGTGATTTTGCTACATTGGTGAACACATTTCACCAATTCATAGTATATGTTGTGATGATTGTTTTCTCCTAAACCAAACCATTAAGTAAACTTACTCTAATATTTTGAGGAAGTGTGTTTTAATCATAATTTTTTTAGCACAACAACCTATTTTTATAATGTCAAGTTGCCTACTTCCAGGAAGATAAAACAAGGTTATATTGTTAATTTATCAACACAATGAATTAAATACAAACACAATCAAGCTCTTATTTGACATTATATTGTTAAAGGTTTTGCAAATTTGTATCACAAAACAGAGAAATGTTTCAAATTTGATAAACTCTTGCCTTGATTTAGCTTCTAAATAATCAAAATAGGTAAGCTTCAGTTCTTTTTTCAAAATTGCCTGATAACTCTCTTTGGAGATAGTTCCAGAGTTTTACAAGAAAATATTCAAACATTTTTACATTTCTATATTCTGTATTTAAGTGTATTTCTTCTCTCATCATCTATTATCAGTGGACCTGAAGACGTTCATCACATTCTAGATTAAAATGCTTGTTGTCCTTGAAAATGTTTAAAATTTCTGTGTTAGTGTTCCCTTAAGTAAACAAAATAATCTTATTTCCATAATTTGGTAAAATAGGCTGCACACAACACACACACACACACACACACACACACACACAAAATTTCTTTCTTTCTTTCTTTTCTTTTTTTGAGTTGGATTCTCACTCTGTTGCCCAGACTGGAGTGCAGTGGCACGCTCCCAGCCACTGCAGCCTTGTCCTGCTGGGTTCTGGTGATCCTTCTACCTCAGCCTTCTAAGTAGCTGGAACTACATGCGCTATCATACCCGGCTAATTTTTTGATTTATTGTAGAGATGAAGTCTCGCCAACTTGCCCAGGTGGGTCTCAAACCCGCAGTCTCAGGCAATCCACTCTCCTCAGCCTCCCAAAGTGCTGGATTACAGGCTGAGCCACCAAGCCCAGCTCACAATTTCTTTTTTACATGTTCATATCAATTTTTAGACTTGCTTGAAAAAAGACATTATAATGCATTAATTTTTTCTCAGGATTACAATCACAGTGAAACTCAGATTGATTCCTATTAATATCTTATTTCGAAGTTTAAAAAATCTAATTGATCTAACATTTTGCTCATTCAAATTTAATATTGATCTCTGTAAATTTTTTTATTTTATCTCATAAATGACTGATGAAATTTTAATATTTTTTCCCATAATTCTTTGGAACCTGTTCTTATTTTCATCCATTTCTTAGAGTTATCTACTTAGTTATAAAGTGTTTTGCTATATAAAAAAACTTGAAAAATATGTGATTAATTTGTAGAATGTTGTAGATATATACAATAGTTATAATGTAAAAATTTATAATTTCTTACCTTAATAAAAAAGGTATGAAATTTGGCTTATTGGTTATGTACAGATTTGCAAGGAATAATCTGGTATATGAGTTACCAATTTAATGCAATTCTCAATTTGCTGGACTGTATAGTCAGTAAATGTCCTTATACACAAAAGCATAGGCTAGTTTCTTTTTATGATGCTATCAGTTCCTGAATTTTTTTCTTAAATTAATAAATTTATTTTAGGAATCATGATATAAGTTTGAATTTCCTTTATAGATGCACATTTAAGACCATGAAATGACCATGGAATGTAAATAAAATATAAATACAATATTCTTTTAACTATTATGTTTTTAACTAAACCCTCAATATAGACAATGCATTTTTCTTCTGGCAAATATTTTTGGTTTAGATGGACTGGATAAGAATTCTTAAACTACATGAGTACAATGACATTTAGATGAAAAATATTTTTATTTTCTAGCTTATCTAAGGTTCTTTTAATTCTTTATTTTCATAACTTTATTGAAATATACCTAACAAATAGAAATTGGGTATATTTAAAGTGCACATCAAGATGTTTTGATATAGATACACATTTTGAAATGATTACTGCAACGGAACTAAATAACAGTCATCATTAAGAGCATATTTTCTTTAAAAACTACTGCAGTTGATTTGTTGTAAGTGAATTCTTCTGAGGCATCTTTGAATTATGAAAGATGCAATTGTCTGTGGTTATTTTGATCTTACTAGTTTGCTAATATTCCAGTTGATCTTTAATTCAAAACCATAGGAGGTCAATAATAGAAGTTTGGTTTAATTACTAAGCGATTATATACTCAGCAAAATAAGATGTAAATGTTTAGAATCATAGGACAAGACATTTAACTTAGAGAGTACTTCTAGTTGTATTACTTTCTTATTAGTTGTCTTTAGTGTTTTTGGTCTCATAATAATAATGGTAATAATACGTTTTTGTTATAAATTATAATTATTTACATAATAATCATGTTATTATTCTTTTATCATGTTTTATTATGTGTCAGGTAGTATTCTAAGTTCTTTACATGGTTGCCTCATTATTATTACCATAAGCCTCCAGAAAAATCTGAAGATCAACACTTATTTTATTCCCATTTTATGTGAAACAGAAATAACTTTAAATAACTTTAAAATCTCATAGCTAATGAGTTGCAGAATTAGTATTTTTACCTGGGTAATCTTCCTCCAGAGAATAACCTCTTAAACATCATGCATTTCTGCTTCCTCATGTTGTATATGCCATTTTGAAAGTGATCATTTTAAATTTCCCTTTATCTTTCTTTTTAAAAATGTGCAGTGCCTGCTTCTTGTTGAGACATGGACAAGTATGGGTTCAAATCTTGGCACACTGCTTCTTGTTTAAACTATTTTATTTTCAGGGCCTGCCCCAAATAGAGACCTAAAATGTTGTACTATATTTATACTACGTATGGTCCATTACAGCATTGATTTAAGAGAAAAATAATTACATGACAGCACATTATTTAGTAAAGACTCATTGGTTGAAAGACGCACTGGACTTCAAGGGCTTCATGTATCAGAACTGAAGCATCTCATCATTTTTCTTATCATTTATAAAATTAACTTTATTCTACTTCCTTCCAAAGGATAGAACTGATCATTTGATATTATGATCCTGTAATTGACCTGCTTAATTAATTTGAAATTCAACTAATTTTATTATTATGAGAATGTGCTGCTTAAGGAAAGAGCCATATAAATCATTTAAATCTAGATATTTAATTAATTTCACTCTTCATCAGAATTCAGGCTTCAAGAATGCCTATGCAGGAATTCCTTTCCATTTCTTCAATAGTCTCACTGAAGGTGACTTTTCAAATGCCAGGGCATAGGAAGGGCTGAGAGCAGTGCTTGGGTAATTTTTTCACACCCTTTGCTGCAGCCCATACTTTTCATATTTCCTCAGGGAAAACCAATTGTACCACAAATTTAAAATTTTTAACTGCTTTTGTCTGTTCAAGCTGGAATTAATCACCTGTAAGAGTATAAAGTTTTTGTCAGAATTCCCAGTAACTAGAAGAGAGAAACAGAAAAGAAAACCAAACAAACCCGTGACTAAATCATTTATCTCAATTAATTATAAGCAAATAATTTTATTTCCTTCACATTATTTTGCTATTATTTTCATAATATATTATCATTTGTTTTATATTATATACATTTAAAATTATGTTACTTAAACTGAGTGCATGCTTTTATTATCAATCACATATTTATTAAATGTCATTCTTAAATTTCAGGATTCATTAGAATCACCTTGAGCGTTTGATATACTGACAGATAAGTCACTTCACTAGAGGTTCTAATTTGGTAGACCTGAGTGGTAGTCAATAATTTTCATATTTTAAAAATTAGAAATTTTTTTTGTTTAGATTCAGGGGTACATGTGCAAGTTTGTTTCATAGGTATATTGCATCATTGTGAGGATTGAGCTTTTATAGAGCCTGCCACCTAGGTGGGTGGACGTGGTACCCGGTGGGTAGATTTTTAACACTTTACCCCCTTTTAAAGTGCCCCAGTGTTTGTTGTTTCCATTCTTGGGTTGGGTCTGTTCAGTTTTTAGCTTCTCTTATTAGGGAGGACATATGGTATTCATTTATTTTTCTGTGTCAATTCCCTAAGATGATTGACTCTAGATGTATTCACATTGTTGCCAAGGATATTATTTTGTTATTTTTATGGTTTCATAGTATTCCATGGTATATATGTACTACTGCAGACTTGATCTCCTACGTGCAAGTGGTACTCTTACCTCAACCTCACACATAGCTGGGACTACAGGCTGGTTGTGCCATGTTCTGCTAATTTTTTACATTTTTAGTTTTTGTAGAAATAGTGAGAGAGGAGATAGTTAGAAGGTGGCTAGACAGATAGAAAGGGAGGGTATCAAGAATTAACTCCTGTGGGAACTCCCCTGCACTGCCCCTGTTATATAACTTACAATTGAAAATGTGGATAATGTGGTTAAGAACATCCTTCTATGCCAGGATGTTTGCTCAAAAGGGACTCTTGCAACTCAGATGCAGGGGCAATAACTAGGAGCAATAGCTCACCTAGATGTCCTTAACTTGATCCAAGCTCATTATAGTGTCATTAACATGACATTTGCAATGTGGTTTTACTCCCTCAGCTGAGATTTTCTGTGATACTTATGGGAAATAATCAAAATGGTATAACTCTGGCAAGTGCACACGTTCAGTAAAAGCTGGGACCAGGAAGCAGACAGGAAACAAGGAGATGGGTAAGATGCAAGTGAGAATAATGCCCCTAGAAAGGAGAGTAAAAAACTCAGGGCACTCCCCCACTGCTGGTAATCCATTTTGAGTCCCCTCTCACTTCTGAGAGGTTTTCTTGCCCTTTAATAAACTCAATCTCACTCACTCTTATGAGTCAAAGTCCTCATTCTCCTTGATTGCAAGACAAGAACTCTGAGATCTGAGCTGACAGATGCAATTGAAAGTTCCTGTAACATTAGTTGGGGGCTCATCCAAGATCATCAAAAAAGTGAGTGGAAGCAGACCTATCTTTTCACTTTCATTTCTGAGGCTTCTTGTCCTCAGAATAGCTCTCTCACTCAAAACAAAAACTGGGCCTCTGTCAACCAGTTAAGAACAAACAGCACAGCTGCCAGTCTATAAGACATGAAGGACAGGCTTGCTGGTGAGGACTCAGTCAATCCCCCATCACCCTTCAGTGTTGGGATTGTTAATCCTGTTCCAATCCAGTTTTCCTTCATAGATGTCTAACCACAGAGAGGAACTGGACTGAAGTTTAGGTTTAATTAAAGGTCTCTGGCCAAGGCTACTCCTTGGTGTTACCTGAAGGCTTCCAGGCCAACTACATTCTTTGACAAGCCCATTAAGGCATCGGCAGAAGGCTTCCAGTCTTTCCCATCACACTTTCTTTCTTTCAAAATCACTATGGCTGCTATCCCACCTTTGTATTCTATGTTCACGGACATTTTTATAATCTGGGGAGATGCTTTTGTTAAATATAATGAGTATCCAGCTTGGGAGGTATGACAGGGAACAATGTTGCTTTTGCCTTTTTCTGAAAACTGGGGGAAGCAAAGAATTAGAAAGTTGAATCTCATTATGCACCAGGCATTCAGGGACTAGGATGGGAGGCTATTGTTTCCTTAGCATCTTTCTTCTGCTACATCTGGGGTTTTTTGTTTTGTTTTGTTTTTTTACCATGTCAGGAATCAGCATAGCAATGTTAATCTAGATGGGTTGGCTATGCAGGCTCTGAATTTTCTTCTTTTGGGTGGAATTTTATGTGGACAGACTTCTTCTTTCTTGGACTTCCTTTCACTTCTTTGTTTGAGATGGATTTGGCTTCAGAGTTTCAAATTAAGTTGTCGGGCTCTATCCACCAGTCCAAGAGGCCTATCAGGACATAGGGGGTTAAGCCAATATGGATTTTTCCCTTTAGGTGTTTTATCCAGATTTATGCCCAAAAGATCAGATAGACATTTGTTTATCCTGCTAAGACTTAAATCCCAATTGTTCTGCCCCATCTGTCAATTGGAAAACAGTTCATATGATCTGGAAACTATCATAAAAACGCCCCATCGGTTAGCAGTGGTGATCTGTCAAAGACCACTGGAGGGAGAATATGTGGACTTATACAGCCTTCTCAGACACTTTTTATGCTCACAACTTGAATGTACACATAGAGCAAAAGGACCTGGCTTGCAAGTCAACTATTCCCATTTTTGTGAATGTTGACATTTGGCCAACAATATGGATGATATGTTTAAAGGCCCACAAGGGCACCCACACACACCTCCTCCTTTAGAAATCCTGGCTCAAATGTAAGTATTCTTAATCATCTTCTATGCCACAATTTGGAAAAGAGTATTCAGGTAGCCTAAACCAAAACCCAGGGGATCCAGAGGCAGTCAAAGGCGAGAGGCTGGGTTAGTGAGCAGGTAAGTACAACTATTCCTGTCAACCTGATCCCTACTGCTATACATGAATGGAGATTGCCCTCACAACCATGAAGACTTCATTAGCAAGTGGGGACAGGAAAGTGGAAGGACACTTTCCTTCCTTCGATTCTTATTCATGCATGTAGTTGAAGAGAGGAAAAGCTAAGAGATGACTTTCTTTCTCTCCCTCCCTCCTTTCAGATGGGGAAAAAGCCATCTGCAGTATATACTCCTCTTGAATACATCCTGAAACACTGGGATCCCTGATCCTCAAACCATGAAGAAATAATGGAAATAATGCTTTTTTTTTTTGCATCTAGACATGGCTGGGTTACAAATTACAGGATGCAGAAACCCAGCCTCCAGAGGGAAGTATGAATTACAATACAATCCTGCAATTAAATCTTTTTTGTAGATCTGAAGGCAAATGGTCTGAGGACTCCCTGAGCAGGCCTTCTTTGCTCTGTGAGAAAATATAGACCTTTGCCAACATTGTAAGATCAACTTAGCCCTTCTGTCAGTCCTATCCAAAGATGGTCCAAAAGGACAGGAGCTGCTGACCCCAGAGGTGCTGCTGGGTAAAACAATAGTCACTGAGGTCATCCCACCTTGCCTCTGTGGTCCTCTTTATCCAGGTCTTCCCCATACTTCAACCTAACACTCCCTAAAAATCCACATTCCAGACAAGTTCTTGCTTTATGCATGCTCTTGCAAGAGATGCCTGGTGAATATGGTCCTAGTAATATGCAGGTTCCCTTTTCCATATGGGACTTGAGACAAATTAAAGAAGATCTTAGTAAATTCTTAGATAATCCAGACAGATATATAGATGCTTTCCAAAACTTAACCCAAGTATTTGAGCTTTCCTGGAAGGATATCATGTTACTCTTAAGTCAAATCTTAACAATAACTGAAAATTAAGTAGCCTTGTAGGCAGCAGAGAAGTTTGGAGATGAGCTTTGTGTCTTATATAGTGCCAGAGAAGGGGGAAAGCCATACCCAACTGGAAAATTAGCAGTGTTAATGGATAATCCTAAATGGGACCCTGGTGGTGACCTGAGAGAATAAAGGAGAAAACACCTTTTAGGTGTGCATATTAGAGGGTTTGAGAATAATTGAAACCAAACCTCTTGATTACTCTAAGCTATCCATGATAGATCAGAGAGCAGATGAGGCGCCCTCTGCATTTCTGGAAAGGCTAAGAGAGGCTATAATCAAGAATATCTCCTTGGCTGTTGAGTCAGTTGAAGGACAACTAACTGATCCTGAAAGATAAGTTTATTAATCAGCCCTCAATATCAGGAGAAAGTTGTATAAACAGGCCACAAGACCAGACAGTGCCTTGGAGACTCTCCTGAAGGTGGCCACCTTGGTCTTTTGCAATAGGAATAAGGAAGAGTCTCAGGAAAAAGAAAGGAGAACAGGAAAAAGGTAGAGGGTCTGGTGGCCACTTTACAGGCCTGTAAACCCCAGGATCCCTGGGTTCACCAGTTAACTGCTATGGATGCATTAAACCAGGCCAACTTAAGAAAGATTGCCCTGCCAGCAGGAAAAAACCAAAGCCATATTGATCTTGTCCAGTCTACAAGGAAGGCAGATTGTCCCCAGAGATGAAAGCCTTTGGGTTTAGAGCCAACCTTGCAAATGGTCCAGTAGGACTGATGAGTCCTGGGGCCTTCCTCCCTGACTCCAATGGTTCAGACTGCCATTACCATCCAGGAGACCCAGGTCTTTCTGGAGGTCACAGGGAGGAAAATAGATTTCTTACTGGATACTGCGGTAGCTATTTTTTCTCCTCTCCAATCCAAGTCTCCTCTCTTCCCTCAGTGTGACTGTAAGGGGCCTCTAAGGACAAACTTTAACCCAATACTTTTCGCAACCCCTTAGTTGTAGTTAGAAAGACCTCTTATTTACTCATGCCTTTCTAGTTGTGCCCCAAAGCCTGAGTCCTATATTAGGCGGAGATATTTTAGCCTGTGTAAGAGTGATCATCCTTATGCACCCAACAACTTCTCTGCCTCCCACTGGTGGAAATAGATATCAATCCAGAAATCCCACCCATCTGCATCCATCGTAGGGACTCCATGTCCCCAATCAAAAATAATATCCCCTAAAATCAGAAGTAAGGATTAGAAGCCACCATTAACAATCTGAAGAAACAGGGCCTCCTTAAACTCTGCAACAGCCCTTGTAACATCCAAATATTGAGAGTACAAAAACCCAATGGAAAATGGAGACTAGTCCAGGACCTCTGTCTCATTAATGAGGCTGTGGTTCCAATTCATCTGGTAGTTCCCAATCCCTGTACTCTATTAGCCCAAACACCTGAAAGAGTCAAATGGTTCAAAGTCCCAGACCTAAAGGATGCTTTCTTCTGTACTCCATTATACTCTAACTTGCAGTACCTATCTGCATTTGAAGATCTTTTTAATCAAGCTGTCCAATTAACTTGACCCAGAGATTCTGGGTGAGTCCCCACCTATTTGGACAGGTATTGCCACAAGATCTCTCTGAGTTCTTGTATTCCCAAAGTTCTGCAGTATGTAGATGATATTCTTCTGTGTACCCCAACTGAATAAATCACTCACGAAGGTACTAAGGCTCTTCTTAATTTTCTAGCTGACAAAGAATATAAGATTCCAAAATCTAAGGTTTAATTCTATCAAATCTCAGTGAAATACCTAGGCCTACTCTTATCAGAAGAAGCCAAACACGAAGCGAGAATAAAGCCTATTGCCTTCTTTTCCCTTTTGAAATCTCTTAAACAACTGAGGAAATTTCAAGGCATTACAGGGTTCTACAGGTTATGGATACCTGGGTACAAGTAAATAGCCCACCTCTTATATCAATTAGTGAAGGAAACCCAAGCAACTGGGAAGCAAGAGTGCACCTTTTTCCTCAAACACAAGTGCTCAACTACCTGAACTAATTGCCCTTACAAGAGCACTTGAGTTAAGTAACGAAAAAAGAGTTAACATTTATACTGAGTCTAAGTATGCTTTCTTTGTTCTACATGTCCATGCCACTGTTGGAAAAGGGAGACGTTTTCTCACAGCTAATGGATCTCCTATTAAATATCATCAGGACAATATCATCAGCAGCAAGAAGATCCCAGATTTTTGATACACTTGAGGATCTTCTGATTTGTGAGGGCCCCATAGGAGATATAAAACCCCAATATCCCCTTGCAGAGATAGAATGGGATCTTCTTGCTGCTGATTTGACTGCTTGGTCTGCTAGTCTATTCCCTTCAGCTATTTTATCTGTTTCCTTCTGATGGCCTTAACAATGTATTACTGCCACTTCCTGAGGAAGGAATACCGAGGACAATGGTATTGTCCCCTCTGGACCACTCTTCTTTCCATGGCCCTAATATGTACCCAAAACACCTTATCAAAACTAATTCTAAGTCCTTTTGAAACGATATCTGAACTGCCTTTCTTAACCAATTATCTCTTGCTAGACCAGAAAAACTCGGACTTAACTAAGCATATTACATCCTTGGACCATTCCCAACAAGAGTTAAAACACTTATCAGAAATACAGCAAGGGCCACCGTAGTTCAACACAAGAGACCTGATATTGCTGAAAGCTTATCCTTTTCTCTCTCCCTCTTTAGATCTGGATTGGGAGGAGCCCCACACTATCCTCTCCACCCCTTCAGCAGTAAAGGTTGCCAGAATAGACTCTTGGATTCACTACCTGAGGGTGAAATCCCGAAATCCTGAAGAAGTCTCTTCCACCAACCCAGAAGGAGGGTCTAACTTCTGATGTGAGGGAATTGGAGATCTCAGACTAAAGATCACAAAAGATAAGTGCCCATAATTAATTTTTCATGACTTCCCCCTATTTTCCCAGTCAAACTAAGTCCCTCCCCTTCCAGATTCTTTCAGTCATTTCTACTTTTACTCTTACCACTCAACAAAAAATATTGCAATTCCTGGTTGATGCATATCTACAGGGCGACTTTGACTGTGGAGTTCAATTTCTAATTGAATAGACCCTCTAGAAGAGGTCAAACAATTACTTAGGATCAGATGTCCCATCATTCAATTCAGAGCTAGAACTCCAGCTCTCAGAGTCATCAGACTGAAAATCAACGTTACTACTCTTTAATTTTGATATCCTTACAATATAGAATAGTTCCTTATTAAACTGTCACCTGTGCTTGTTGTTTTGGTGTTTATTTTAATCTGTATTGCTAAGTATTGTTGTCAAGGACCCATTAATCTTTAACATATATGGGGTGTTCTTCTTCCTTAAACAGCTATCATTCTTATAAGATTTAGTAGCTATAACAACAATTATTCATTAAAGCCAATATTTGCTGCTTATCTTTACCCATTATGAATTACTTTTTTATAATAGTTTGTATTACAATAAATAGAATAGGAAATGGTAATTACTTAACTCAGCTATCCCAGGCTATAGCAAAAAGACAAAGTCTTAGTAAATGTATCCACTTACTTAGTAAATTTATCCATCTATTCTGGAAACCTTTAATGCTGGATATGCTATGAGTCTCCTGGAACATCTAGTCCTTACCTATATAAATTTAAACCTATAACAAACCTGTCAACTTTTCCACCCCTGCAACCAGGCACCCCAGATACCAAAGTAGCTACAGTATTTCTGCAATCTTTTCATCTTAACCCCTCCATTTATATATTTTATAAGGTTTATAAGTTGTAAACATTTATATACTTATGAACATTTATATGGTTTATAAATAACCAACCAGGGATACAAAGTCTCAAAGTAACTTTATACACTTCCCCTGGAAAGTTTCACATTTCCAGAATTAAAGAATTAAACTTGCCGGGCATGGTGGCTCAAGCTCATAATCCCAGCACTTTGGGATTGCCTGTACTCACGCGTTCAAGACTAGCCAGAGCAAGATGGTAAGACCTCGTCTCTACAATAAATAAATAAATAATTAGTCAGGTGTGGTGGCACATGTCTGTGGTTCCAGCTACTTGATAGCTGAGATGGAAGGATCGCCTGAGCCCAGCAGGTCGAGGCTGGGGTGGCCATGAGCATGCCACTGTACTACAATCTGGGTGACAAAGTGAGACTCTGTCTAAAAAAAAAAAAAACATGGAAAAAAAAGAATAAATTTTCCTATAACTACATTCACCACTGGGAGTACATCCTGTACCCCCAGCACATTTACCAAAAATGATTCAATAAGCCAGACAAAATTAAGATAATAGTCACTTTCCCAAATGTTTCTGACCTTTTTTTGAAAACATAACAGTATTTCCAGACATCCAACCATTTAAACTACTAGCCTGGTGCAAAGGTAAAGGACTTACTCACCTTGATGAAAAAGAATTTCCCCAATATTCCTCAACACCCTGTATTTCCTTATGGGATTAAAAAAATAATAATAACATAGACCACCATATGTCATGTAGCAGGAATTTTTACTGATTTCTGTTATCCTTCCCAAGATTTTGCTTATCAAAGGTTTAATGGAACTAGAGGCGTTAAAACTCGTCAAGGTGGGGAAATTTGAACATTAATGCCTATGTTATATATGAACAGATTCAACTGATGACACCTTAACCAATCATTCTGCTTGAAAAAAAAAAAAAAGCAAAAGCTTGGGTTAATGTCTTGGGACCCTTTAGGAACCGGATCATGTTTCCTACTGTTCACTCAATCAAGACTTGCAAAAATGGGCGAACTCGCTAAATAGCACCACCATCATTTGTGCACTCCAAAGAGTATGGTTCATTTGTGCAGACCAACAACAAAGATTATGGGCCTTAAATTGCATAGTGCACACAGCAGGCATGAGGATTGTGCACACTAGGATTGGCCCTACCCCTAGAGGATACTCTCCAGTTATATCAGGATCTGATTCCCATAATCTCCTCCTTTCAAGAACATACCAGAAAAAAAAAAAAAGGAGCAGGTCTTATTGCCTTGGGGGTAATAATAGCAGTTGTATCGATAGGTGGCCAAGTGAGAGGAATAGTCTGTAATGCCTATACAATCCAGAATGCATTACATTTAATTGAAAAATGCTGAAGATGAAGGCCAAGGTCTTAACTTGGTCCAATCAAGTAATGGACCATGGGATAGCCCTAGATTATATCTTAGCGGAAAAAGGTGAGTATATGCCATAGCAAACATTTCTTGTTGTTTTTTGTTAATGCCTCGGGAGAAGTTGAATTTGGAGTTAATCAACTGTTTCATAGCGCTAAATGGTTGAGGAACGCTGAGACTAACTTAGCAGGAGATATAAGGAACACCATTAAAGGATACCTCTCTTCAATGACATGGTTCCTCCCTTTATTAGGGTCCATATAATAATCTTTCTAGCACTGCTATTTGGACCCTGTTTATTAAATCTTCTTGTAAATTATGTTTCTTCTCGCCTAGAGTCCATCGAAACTTTAAACAATGTGGCAAATGGAACTCCGCATAAAATAATCTTTCTTCTGAGGCCCATTAGACCATCCTCTGGAGAGCCCCTCCCTAACTGCCACTTAAACAATGGCCCCTCATAGCTTGAAGAAGTCAAAGTAGTCATCGCCCCTTCTCCCTAAGTAGTTGGGACTGAGAGAGGATGTAGTTAGAAGCTGCCTAAGAAGATAGAAAAGGAGGATCTTGAGAAGAAGTAACACCTGTGGGAATGCCCCTGTGCTGCCACTGTTATATAACTAACAATTGAAAATGTGGCTGATGTGGTTAAGAATATCTTCTTTTGCCAGAATGTTTGTTCAAAGGTGACTTTTGCAACTCAGACACAGGTGCAAGAGCTCAATTAGTTATTCTTAACTTGATCTAAGCTCATTATAATGTCATTAACGTGACATTTGCATTGCGATTTTACCCCCCAGTGGGATTTTCTGTGGTACTTATGGGTAGTAATCAAAATGGAGTAACTTTGTACAAGAGTGCACATGCTTAGTAAAAGCAGAGACCAGGGAGCAGACAGGAAATAAATGGATAAAAAAGATGCAAATGAAAAAACGCCCCTAGAAAGGAGAGAGAAAAACACAGAGCATTTCCTCACTGCCAGTAACCCACATCGGGGCCCCTCCCACTTCCAAGAACTTTTCTTGCTGCTTAGCAAACTCAATGTCACTCACTCTTCTGAGTTCACGTCCTCATTCTTCTTGATTGTAAGACAAGAACTTGGAGATCTGAGCTGACAACGCAGTTGAAAGTTCCTGTAACAATAGAATCTCATTATGTTGCCCAGGCTGGTCTAGAACTGCTGGCCACAAGCAGCCTACTGCTTCAGTTTCCCAAAATGCTAAAACTATAGGCATAAGTCACTGCACTCAGCCTTAAATATTTATTTTAAAAAATATCTTTAAAATACATGCACATATGATTACAAAATGCATCAGTAAAATATCATACATGTTGTATTCAGATTATGTGTCCCTATATTTATTTTCCTCTTCTTGCATTTTCACCATATCAGTAGTTCATTTTCTTAGCAACTCAGTTCCAAATCATCACTACAAACTATGTTAATTCAATATGTGTTATTTTCTATTAATTTTATACTTAATCATTTGGGTGTTTATTATATTTAATTGTATATAATATTTATAATACATCATACATAATAACATGCCAATTATATATAACACACATATATACACAAGCATATTCATATGTATATGTAATACATGAGACTGTGTATAGATACACATATCAATAGAAGGTTTGGGGGCCATTTATTCACCAATTTGAATCATTTTTTATATATCTATATCTATTTTTTTCACTCAGCAAAGCCTCATTGAAAATCCTATCAAGTCAACTGGAAGGTTTAATTTATTTTTTAATGGTTCTATAAAGTAGTTTATAGTGTGCACCTACCCAAATGTATCCACATGTTGACTTATTAGAGGAATATATAATAGAGAGTGCAGAGTTGAGACTGAAGCTTTAAAATTTGGGTTGATCTATTAGATCTCCCTGGAAAAATGACATTTGAGCAAAGCTATAAGAAAAGTAAGGGAGAAAACCTATAAAAGAAAACAATTGGTGAATCACCATAAGGTGAAAAACTATCTGAGGTTACTTGTATAACTTAAACAAAGTGAATAATGGTTAAGCACAGCAGTAAGTGCCTGTAATCCCAGGACTTTAGGAGGCTGAGATGAGAGGATTTCTCAAACCCAAGAGTTTGGGACCAGCCTGGACAACACAGTGAGACACTATCTGTATTAAAAAAAAAAAAGTCTAGTCCCAGCTACTCAGAAGGTTGAGATGGGAAGATCACTTGAATCCAGAAGGTCGAGGCTACAGTAAGCTGGGATGGTGTCACTGCACTTCAGCCTGGGTGACAAGTGAGACCCTCTCTTAGAAGAAAGAAAGAAAGAAAGAGAGAGAGAGAAAGGAAGGAAGGAAGGAAGGAAGGAGGAAGGAAGGAAGGAAGGAAGGGGAGAAATAAAAAAGGAAGGGAGGGAGAGAGGGGGGAGAGAGAGAGAGAGAGAGAGAGAGAGAGAGAAAGAAAGAAAGAAAGAAGGAAGAATGGTTGAGGGAGAAAAATAATGTGATTTATACATTAAAAGTAGATTGTAGAGAGATAAAAATACTATAAAGGAGACTGCTTGGGTCTGTGAGTATCCAAAAAACAAAAACAAAAACAAAAACAAAACATTGATTGTGCCTTGAACCAGGGTAATATCTGCTGAGGTAGTAAAATATGACGGAAATGTAAATATAAACCGCTAAGATAATGGTGGATTGGATGTAGTCTGAGAGAGAAAGAAAAACATTATTGATAATGTTAAGACTTTGCTCATGAGCCACTGGAAGGATGAAGTTGCCTTTAACCGAGATAGAAAAACCTGAGGAATGAGTAAGGTGTTCTGTTTTGTTTTGTTTTGGGGGTAGGTATCAAAAGTACCATTCTGAACATGATAGTTCTAATGAATATTTGACTAAAATATTTAATAAAATAGATCAGAAATTCTGAAATTCAGGGGAGAGGATTGAAATGAAGATGTAAATATGAAATTAATCAGTATGCAGTTGGTGCTTCAAGTCACTTAACAAGATAAGATTCATCAAAGCCAGTGTACCTAGAGAAAAAAATATTAAAAGACTTAGTTGTGAAGTACGCTAAAAGTTAGAAGTCTGGGGGAAAAGACGCATCAGCACATCATTGTTGAAAACTAAGAAAGAGGTACTTTTAAAGTAGGAGGAAAACTAGAGACCAGAAATCTTGGAAACCAGATAAAGTGTTGGCAGGCATAGTAAAATAATAACCATATCAGACACTGATGATAGAGAACAACAATCAACAGATTTAAGAGGTAATTGAAAGACAACATTTGGCAGTGAGTTTGGGGAAAACAACTGAGGAATTCAAGAGAGATTAAGAGGAGATAAATTGAGACAGAAAATGTAGATATCTCCTTCAAAAAATGTAGTTATAATAGGAGAGTGTAGAAATGGGGGATAATGACTAAAAGAAAAAAAAAAGAGTTGTGGTGATTATTTTGTTTGTTGTTGTGCAAGAAGAAATAGCACATCTATGTGATAAAATAAATGATTTTCAAAAGAGACACAGAAAAGGGTTGATAAAGCAACGCTCCAAGATAGGTAAAATAACAAAAATGATCCTGACAGCTGGCAACTAACAGCAGTCAAATGAACAGAAACGGAGATTATAGAATATAAACATCTTTCAAAGACTTTTATTTATTTATTTTTTTTTTGAGTTGGAGTCTCACTCTGTCACCCAGACTGGAGTGCAGCGGCCGCGCCCGGCCACCGCAGCCTCGACCTGCTGGACTCCGGCGATCCTTCCGCCTCAGCCTTCCAAGTAGCTGGAACTACAGGCGCGCACTACCACGCCCGGCTAATTTTTTGATTTATTGTAGAGATGAGGTCTCGCTTGCCCAGGCGGGTCTCGAACCCGCGGGCTCAGGCAATCCACTCTCCTCAGCCTCCCAAAGGCGCGGGATTACAGGCTGAGCCACTGAGCCCGGCTGACTTTTATTTCTTTTCCAGTGGCAGTGCTACTCCTGCTGCATTTCTCCTGCCTCCTAGATAAGAATTATTATTATACTACATTATTAAATTGCCCCCAAGGATTGACAGCAGCCAATCCAGAACAGACTCCACCTCTTTAAGCCCACCCATATTTACACAGCACAAACCCAAAGCTGGTAAAAATGACCCTCCTAAGTTCCCCTTGTTTTGATACTTCATAGTTCCTTGGTATATTTTTTACTTGCCACAACAAGCTAATATGCCTGCTCTTACTTTCAGTATGTCTCTGGTAATCTTCAGCTGGTCATCTGCAAAAATTTTTGAACAGATGTCATATGATCTACTCCATAAACAGACTACCTTAGTTAGGGGTAAGGGAGGAATGTCACTATACGTGCTTGAGTGCCCTAGTAGGTGGATAAATGGGATGCTGTGTCCATGTAAGTTCTCTTTTACACATGGTCTTGAGCACTGCCAAGTGAGGATAGAAGAGTAGTTTTGAAAATTGTAGAAAAGGGAAAGAATTATAAAATAATGACTTTGGCAATGCAGAGAATAAATGATCTAAATAAATTGTTGTTGGACATTAATAGAGATTCCACTTGAGGTTTACAATCAAGAGCTTAAAGTGACTCTAGTCAGCATGGCAATAAATTTTCTTCCAATAAATTCAGTTGCGGGGGTCCATGAGTAGAGCAGTCAGAGCTAGGTTTAATCAGAGTCATGATTTTTTTTTAAAGTAGAGGTCAATTAAGGATGCATTCAGAGGGAAGAATACAATGATTCATCATTTAATTAAAACAGGTATAAGGCAAATAAAAGGCTTTGGGAGGATTAGGGTAAAGTTGTTGAATCAATGTTTTATTTTGCTTTCAATTTTTATTGACATAATAATTATACATTTATGGGGTACATTGTGATGTTTTTGATATATGTATACATTGTGAAATAATTATACCAAGTTAATTGACCTATCTATCACCTCACATATTTACCATTTCTTTGTGGTAGGAATAATTGCAATCTACTCTTTTAGGATTACTTGAGCCAGTGAGTTAAAGGCTGTAGTGAACTATGATCTGCAACTATACTCTGGCCTAAGCAACATAGTGAGATATGGTCTCAAAATGAAAATAAAAAATAAAATAAGATCTACTCTTTTAGCAATTTTGAAATACACATTATATTACTATTAACTATGGTCACCATACTGTAAAACAAGATCTCAAATACTCTTTCTGTTTAACTGAAAATCTTCAGCATTATTCATCACAATAGCCAAATATGAAGTTAATTTAAGTGTCTATCAATCGATGAATACAAAAAGAAAGCATGGTGTGCATAGCCAACAAAATACTATTTAACCTTTAAAAAGAAGAAAATTCTGTCATCTGTGACAACTTGGATGAACCTCGAAGCTACTGTGCTAAGTGAGATAAGTCAGACATGGAAACAGAAATACTATATTATTTGATTTACATGTGGAATCTAAAAGTCAAATTCATAGAGGTAGAGGGTGGAATAGTGATTATCAGAGGCTGGAATGTAGTCAGGGAAAGAGAGATGTTGGTTAAAGGATAACAAAGCATATTTTATAACTTTTGGTCCAAGAAAAAACTGTTGTGGTTGGGGTACTTGAGGAAGTATTATTATTATTATTTTGAGTCAGAGTCTCCTTCTGTTGCCCAGGCTAGGGTGCAGAGGCACAATCAAGGACACAGCAGCCTTGACCTGCTGAACTCAGGTGATCCATCTCAGCCTTCCAAGTAGCTGGAACTACAGGCTCACTCCACGTTGCCTGGTTTTTATTTTTTTTTTAATTTATTGTAGAGATGAGGTCTCATCAAGTTGACCAGGCTGGTCTTGAACACCTGGACTCAGGTAATCCTCTTGCCTTGGCTTCCCAAAGTGCTGGGATTACAGGTTCAAACTCTGTGCCCAGATGAGGGAGTATTTTTAAAGTGGAATGATTGCAAGTTAAATTTAAAGTTTTGCAGCTCATGTTAATGAGTAGCTGAGGGAGGGTAGAGGAGAAAACCATTGATAGAGATTGTTCTGTAGATTCATTTTTGTTTACTATAAGAATTTTATTTTAATAGTTTTCTAGCTTTATAAAAGAAACATGTATTTTCAGCTTTTTTAAATTGCCTGTAATATTTAAATAAAATTAGAATTATTTGAATTCATAAAATTTTAACTATGAATCCACCAGGACCTGAAATTTTATATATTGGATAATATACTATTTCCAAATTTTACAGCAGAAATATGTTTTTCAAGCTTTTCCTGTTTTTGATCAATTTTAGGTTTACACATTGTTAAGAAATCATCCATAGAGTTGCATATAGTATTTTCCCATAGAATACTATTATAAACTTTGATATTTATGACTTTCTTTGTTATATGTGTTTATTTTCTTTTTTGACCTTTGTATTTGCAGGTTGATTCTCTTTATCTGTGTTAATGAATGTTCTAAGTGAAACATTCTAGCAGTTTGTCAAAGGATAAAAATTATTTTGCAAAATAACCAGCCTCAGAATGACTATAGAAAAATGTCAGATTAGACTGTGTGGGATGTGATTTTAGAATTTCTTGGACTTCAAATTTATTTTTATCTTCTATCTCCAAATATTGCATGCCACCACACTAAAATGACAAGATATTTAAAAATCTTTTATATAGTGTTATCGTGCTTATCTGAATATATATCCCCCTTTTTGAATGTTTTTCTCCAACCTAGCTATTTTACTTTATTCATGCTTGCATCTATTGCTGTTTAGAAATGACATGTTTTGGCTGTGGACAATAGGTTTTCTTTTGATCTCGTTCATCTGGAAACGCATTCGTAAACGGTTAAGCCAAAAAAAAAAAAAAAGGAAAACATATATATCTTCTGATTCTTGCAAACTTGATATGAAACAACGAATTATGGTCATCTGGCAGTGAGCCCTTTACTATAATAAAGGAGAAAATATAGCTTTTCTGAAATTATTGCATCCATTAGTTAATAAAGTGTTAAATGTGGAAAATGATTAGTAACTATGCTCCCACTTAATTGTTAAAAAAATTTTGTTGCTGCTGCTCTTTCCTGTTTACACATTTAAGAGAAAGTAACAAAAGAAAACAGTCAAAGAGTCAGTATTGGATTTTTTAAAAATACACTTTTTATTTTAAAGATGTGGGGTACAATTTAGGGTTAGGTGTACAAATGTTCATTACGCAGGTACCCTTGTTGATGAAGTGGGCCCTCCCTCCCCCAGCAGATTCCCACTACTGCCAGTCCCGCCTCCTCCCCAAACCCAGGCAGTTTCCCGAACTGCCAATCCTTTTCTTATAGTATTACAATAATTGTTCAAGTTCTGCTTATGAGTGACAGCATGT
>CAUYQG010117584.1:0-25170 GCA_963574415.1 Tarsius wallacei
AATCCTATTCTCTATATACCTATACTAAACTTAAACCTATGATTTTAATACAAAAAAGGGCTTGCAATTATATTAAGGCTCTCGTATGTGACCTGAATTTGAACAGCTTGTATAAGGGCCAAAACCGCAGTCTGTGAGAGACGGGAGCAACAAGTTTCCAAAGCTAACCATGCCTGTTGTTGTTTCAGAGCCTCATGCTTAGATCATCAGAGTTATTTCTGGTTAAATATGCTAAATTATTGGAGGGGAGGGTAATGGCGTCTACAGCTCCCGAACACTACCTAGAGGTCTCGGGGTCCATGGCCGTCCCTGATTTCTAAGGTTCAGTGGGCCTCCTAGGCCGGCTGCCAATATATAGTCATCTGTAAATTACTTCAAATGCTTTCTACTGTTCTCCTGGACTCTAGTCTCTCTCCATCCTAACTCACTCTATATACTGTTGCCCAGTTAATCTTAGCTGTGTGACTCTGAACAAGTCACCTAACTTCTCAGGGCTTCAGTTTCTTCATCTTCAAAATGAGCAGGCTGTGCTAAGATTTGCTTTTTATACTGCAATACTTCTAGCCCTTGAGTCCCTCAGAGGCATCTGGGGTGCCACTGAGCAGATTGGGGCAGAGAGCTGAGTTGGCAGGCTTCTTTTTATACTCTTCAAACACATCAATCCTTTTAGAAATTATGGGCCACTCTAAAATTTGGTTTGGAAAGAGTTATGCTTTTTTAAAGCTAAAGTGTTTTAAGTATCATTCTACTTTAATGATTTTTTTTTAAGATGTGGGGTACAATTCAGGGTTAGGTACATAAGTGGTCATCATACAGGTGAAGTTTGGGCCTCCCATTGGTATTTTAATGATTTCTAAAGGCCCTTCTAGTTCTCCTAAACTGAGATTTTAAAAATCTTTCATACACAAGAATTTAATGGGAATTTAGTGTTTACACACAGAAACACAACAAACGACTCATCTTTATTATCACTTTTCAATCTTGGTATCATTTCAAAAAAAGATGAAATGTAATGCTTAAAATGACAATTCCAATATATAATAGGCACACTGAAAGTAACTGGCATCTCCCAAAAAGACTTTTTTTTTTTTTTTTTTGAGTCAGAGACTCACTCTGTCGCCCACGCAGGAATGCAGTGGCACAATCATGGCTCACTGCAGCCTCGACCTCCTGGGCTCAGGCAATCCTCCCACCTCAACCTCCTGAGTAGCTGGAACTACAGGCACACACCACCACACCTAGCTAATTTTTAAAAATTCTTTTTGTAGAAATGAGGTATCACTATGCTTCCCAGGCTGGGTCTTGAGCTTCTGGGCTCAAGCAATCCTCCTGCCTCAGCCTTCCAGGTAGCTGGAACTACAGGTGTGTGCCACCACACCCAGCTAATTTTTTTTATTTATTGTAGAGATGTGGTCTCGCCATGTTGCCCAGGCTGGTCTCGAACCTGCAGGCTCAGGCAATCCTCTCGCCTCTGCCTCCCCAAGTGCTGGGATTACAGGTGTGAGCAACTGCATCCGGCCTCTAGTTGTTTTTATATGAATTTTTTTTTCTCAACTATAGTCTAAAACATATTTAGGTTAAACGTTTATTTTCAGGGACAGGCAGCCTGTTCTAAGATAATCTGCATTTACATTGATTTGTTCCAAGTCATGATGTCCCTTCTTTCAAAGTTCTGAAATTATATTTTACATCAGTGCGGTACAGTAGAAATATAACTTGAGTCACTAATGTAGTTTTACATTTTCTAGTAGGCACATTTAAAAAGTGATAAGAAACAAGTGAAATAAATTCTAACATATTTAACCCAATAGATCCAAAATACTATTTCAACAGTAGTCAATGTAAAAGTACTGAGATATTTTACATTCTTTCTTTGTAATGTCTTTGAAATCTGGGGTGTATTTCACACTTGCAGCACATCTCAATTCAAAATAGCCACTTTCAAGTGCTCAGTAGCCACATGTGGCTAGGCTATCTATTGAACAGCACAGTTCTGCATAACAGGGTTGCTTTCCAAACTGGTCACTTTCCTACTCAGGTAATGACTGACACAGAGCACTTAATAGGTACTCAGGTTATCCAGAGGGATGCAAAGATGAATCAGTGTAGTAGATACTGCGATAGAGATGCACAGAAGAAACCCTGACATTGTGGCTGAGAGTCGCGGGCGAAGGTGGGGGAAAGTCAAGGAAGGGTGCATAGAGGAAGTAACATTTGACCTGGGAACTAGTAAGCACGAGAGGAAGCCCAGCGTGGGGTGATTGGAGGTGCGGGTCGCCAGATTATCTGGGCTGAGGAGAGGGGCTCTACAGGACATCGGCCGAAAGGACATAGATGTGAGTGGGGAGGAGAGGGGACGCGCTGGGGAAGAAGGCTGGCGAGGATTGGCTGGGAGGAACCCGAGTCCCAGCAGGTGGATGGCTCCTAGCCAGAAGGGGGCGCTACTTGCATTTCACGCTCTCGCGACCAGACCAGCAAACCTGGGGAGCGGCGCAGCGGCTGGAGCCCCTGGTTGCCCAGACTAAGGTAATAAGTATGTATTTATAGAAAACACCTTATGAATTATTTAATTCCTCAACCCGGGAGCGACCCGCGAGGTGAGGCGCGCGCCTGGCCGGCTCCTACAGCACCTCGCTTGTCCGCGCCCGCCCTCGGAATCCGCCCTAGCCGCACCCGCGCCGCGGAGCCCACGGAACCTCACAGCCCAATGAAGGCGACGACGAGCACAGGGTCCCACAATGCCTAGGGTTTTGCTTGTTTGTTTTTAACAGATGCCTATGACATGTAACGGGCTGCCTGGTAAAACGAGTCCATGGAAACGGTTGCCAGAGTCGGCAAACTGCTGCTCCCGGAAGTCCTTTGACGCTGAGGTAACAATGAAGGGACTGGACCAATGCGGTGCCCCTTCCGTTTTTGTTTGGACTCGCCCAGTTCTTCTTTAACAAGGTTACCTTTGACCCCGGAAGTGAGGTCTTCTGGGTTCCTCCTTCCCCCAACATGGCAGCTGCTGAAGACGAGTTACAGCTGCCGCGGCTCCCCGAGCTTTTCGAAACCGGCAAACAGCTTCTGGAGGAAGTAGAAGTAACCGCTGAACCCACTGGTTCCCGCATAGTCCAGAGCAAGGTGTTCAAGGGACTAGACCTCCTTGAGAAGGCTGCCGAAATGTTATCGCAGCTGGACTTGTTCAGGTATGGGGAGAGGGTAATAATCGCTTAGAACGAAGTGATTCTTTGAATGAAGGTAATAATGGTTACCAAGGGTGGAGCATTGTGCCTGGCTGGAGGGAACCTTTAAGGCTAAGTACCTTTCGTCTCTACTTCCCACTGCAGTCTTGTGTACATTGTTTACATGCCCTACCTCTCTACCGAGATGGTTGTTATCCCACGATTCTGCTCTCTAGTGTCAGCAGACTGTATAGACATTGGGTTTGAGCGCTCAGCCACTTTGAGTGAAACTGGCCACTGTTCCCCGTGCCTCCTCCCTTTGCCCCACTCCGAGCCCAGTCTTCCCCATCCCCAGGAAGAAAGGGCCATGACTTGAATGCCCAAGCAGGCTTCACAGCCTCCTCTTTGCTCCTTCCAGCCGAAATGAAGATTTGGAGGAGATTGCTTCCACCGACCTGAAATACCTGATGGTGCCAGCATTTCAAGGAGCCCTCACCATGAAACAAGTCAACCCCGGCAAGCGTCTAGATCATTTACAGCAGGCTCGAGAACACTTTATAAACTACTTAACTCAGTGCCATTACTATCATGTGGCAGAGTTTGAGCTGCCCAAAACCAGGAACAACTCCGCTGAAAATAACACTGCTAGTTCCTCCATGGCCTATCCTAGCCTCGTTTCTATGGCGTCTCAAAGACAGGCTAAAATAGAGAGGTGGGTCAATAGCTATAGTTTGAGGGCTGCCCAGTGGCAGTGCTTTTGGGAGCGGTGCATGTTGTTTTGGTGGGGGTTGGGGGAACAGAATGGCGTCTGTCATTCTTGATTCTTAATGAGCATAGGCTCTGTTGAGAGCAAACCTTCCTGATTTTTTCAAGAAGCCTCTGCCTTTGTTGAGATGTTCATACTGACTCATAAGACCCATATTACCTTACTTAACAGCAGTAATGTGGTTGAGCAACTAGTCTCTGAACCTTTTCCAAATTGCAGCATAGCAATGGTCATATGGTACACAGGGGTAAATATCTCTGAAAGGCACAATATCTCAGAGCTGTAGTCCATTTAAGTGCATTGATTGAGACACTCTGTTCAAAGTACTGGATCAGATGTGTAACAATCTGAACTAATCATAAGTCCTGGTAGAGCTTCATCATGTGACCTTAAAAAAGTTACTTACTCTCTTAGTTTAAAAAAAACAAAAACAGCATTTAATGGGTGCTCATAGTATCTAGGAACTATGCTGGGCACTAGGGATACAAACTGTATGGGTATTTGTGTCAGTATGGGTGGTCCCTGCCATGGAGGAGCATACAGTCTGGTGAGGAAAACAGGCATATAAAGAGAATAGCAATATAAAGTAATGGTATAGAGAGATGCACAAGGTACTATGAGAACAGACAGAAGGGGCACCTAACCAACAAGGAAGCAGGAGAGAGGAGAAAGCTTCCTGGAAGAAGTGACTCCTATGCTGAGTTGTTTAAGGTGAATAGGAATATTCACAGGGAGAGAAAAGGAGGGCATTAGCCAGCAGAGGTAATACCACTAGTAAAGCTACAGTGTCATTATAGAGATAGTGTTGGAGTGGGGATTTGTGGGAGGGGAACAGCAAATGTAAGCAATTAGGTGATGCTAGAACACAAAGGGGGTGATAGTGAGGGAGAAGGAATGATGCTGAAGAATATTGTGGGGATCACATCAAGGAGAGCTCTACTTATAGGCCATTGGACTTTGGGTCAGTTATTTAACCTTTCTGAGCCTCAGGTTTCCTCATGTGAAACATGATAGTACAGATGGTCTCTGACTTAAAGATGGTTCAACTTACAATTTTTCAACTTTACAGTGGTGCGGAAGTGATATGCATTCAGCATATTACATTAGATATGCAGCACTTTATTGTAAAGTAGGCTTTGTGTTAGATGCTTTTGCCCAACTGTAGGCTAATTAAGTGTTTTGAGCAGTTTAAGGCAGGCTAGGAATATTAAATGTATTTTTGACTTATGGTATTTTCAACTTACTATGGGTTTATTGGGATGTAGCCCCATTGTAAGTCAAGGTGCATCTATCTGTACCTATCTCATGGGGTTAAGAAGCATTAATGAGAAAAAAGCACATAAAACAGCACACAGTATATTGCATATAGAAAGTGTTATATAAATGTTGGCTGCTATTGGGTAGACCTTGCCAAAGAGTTTATTTTGTTTGGTGTCTAGGATCCACTGAAGAGTTTTGTTTGTTTCTTTTTAAGGAGTAACCTGGCCACATTTGCATTTTAACTAGCATACCACACACTGACAGCAGGAAACAATAAGTAAGATGATTAGACCCGTTTAGGTCACTATGGTGACCTAGAGGTGATGAGGATTCACTATGGCATTGGCAGAGGGATATATTTATTTAGAAGGGCTGAATCTGCAGAAAACCTGGTGATCAATTGGTTGTGGGGGGTGGATAGAAGGAAGCAGCAAGGAAGATGTCCATGTTTCTGTTTAAGGTGGATGGATGGTTGTGGAATTCATGGATGGATGGGGAGTAGAGAAGGAAGAGCAGATCTGGTAGCATGAAGCTTAGAGGAGAGGCTTGGTCTAGAGAGCTGAGAATCGATTCACTTATTCAACAAATATTTATTGAGCCCTTTCTGTGTGACAGGAACTGTTTTAGGTAATAGAGAACCAGATAAAGTGTGCCCCTATAGAACTTTTACTCTGGTGGAGGAGACAGACCGTAAGTTGGTAAATAACAATGTAATTTCAGGTGGGAAGGGCTATGAAGAATAATAAAGTATGGTTAGGGGACGGTAAGTGACAGTGAATGATTTTTGAGGACATGTGATAGATAGACTGATAAGTGGAATTTAGCATCCTGTTTTTTGTAAGAAGTTGGGGACAGTCCATCAGCCTATATAATTATATATACATATATAACATTTAATAAATAATAATATATAAAGCACTGTAAATGACATAGAGATACAAACTTGTGAAGAAAGATGAGGGAGTGGTCACATCTGGTTGGAGGGATGAGGAAAAGGTTTCAGGACCAAATGGCATTTGAGATGAATCTTGAAGGATGGTTAAAAATAGAAATTAAGAATTTTTATGAATGTAAAAGTAATAATGCTCCTTGTATAAAGTTTGCACAACAAGAATATTCCATTTTTTTTTTTTTTTTTTGAGTTGGAGTCTCACCCTGTCATCCAGGCCGGAGTGCAGTGGCATGCTCATGGCCACCACAGCCTCAACCTGCTGGTAGTAGGCGATCCTTCTGCCTCAGCCTTCCAAGTAGCTGGAACAAGAATATTTTTAAAATTAAAAATAAGCATTAATCCTAGCACTCATGTGCTCATTGTTAACTTTCTGATGCATTTCCTTTTAGATATGTGGTTATTTAAGCTAATAAATTTGTAATACTGTAAACACAGCCTTTTATTCTTTTTTAACCTAATACTGTGAGCATTTCCCCGTGTCCTTTGAAACCATGATATTTAATGGTTATGTAATGATCAATCCTATAGTTGTACCATAATTGTTTAAACTAATTTGTTATTGTCACATATTTAGACTTTATGGGTTTATTTGTTGTTGAATAAGTAATGCTGTAAACAAACACCTTTAAGCATCTGTCACTGTTTTCTTGAGATAGGTTTCTAGATGAACCAGTGACTGGGTCAAAGGGATTGAATATTTGGGGTTTTTTGTTTGTTTGTTTTTTTCTTTTATGAGTCAGAGTCTCACTCTGTCGCCCAGGCTGAAGTGCAGTGGCACGCTCATGGCCACCGCAGCCTCGATCTGCTGGACTCAGGTGATCCTTTCGCTTCAACCTTCCAAGTAGCTGGAACTAAAGGCATGTGCCACCATGCCTGGCTAATTTTTTTGTTAATTTATTGTAGAAATGAGGTCTTGTCATGTGGCCCAGGCTGGTTTTGAACCTATGGGCTCAGGCAATCCTCTTGCCTCCACCTCCTGAACTGCTGTGATTATAGGCGTGAGCCATGGGCCTAGCCAGATGGAATATTTTGAGGCTCTTGATAAATGGTAACAATATTGCTTTCCATGATAACAGCGTTTTGCAGAGTATGTTCCACTGCGCTTATCTTGGATGATAACACTTAGAAATTCCAATTGGGCAAACAAAAAAATGTATCCCATTGTTTTGATTTGCATTTCTTTGGTTTGCAAACTTGATCTTTGAATATTTTTTTTAAATGTCTAACAGACAAGATACTAACACTGTCTTTCTACTAATGGCTTCCACATTTAATCACTAGCCAGACCCTCCTGACCTTCACACTCATACTTCCAACACCCTTCCTTTCTTGGTGTTTCATAGATATGTCATAAATTGAACCCTCAAATGTGTTCTTGTGTCCAAGTCTTCGCTATTTCAGTAAGTGCACCACACTTCTCTTAGGGTTTTAAGCCAGAAACCTAGAAGTTAGCTTCAATTCCTCCCTTTTTCTGAATTTCCACATTCAGTCCATCAGCAAGGCCTGTCAATTCTAACTACAAAAGGTATCTTCTGTCCTTCGATTTCTTTCCATCTCTACCATCTTACCTCAGTCTAGGCCACCAGCATAGGCCCAGTGTGATCTGGTGCCTGCCTTTTTTTCTCTGCATGTAATTCTCCCCTTGTTGCTAGACTCCAGTCACAATGGCCTTTTCATTTTTTGAACAGATCCAGATCCTTCCTTCTGTAGGATCTTTGTATGTGCTATTCTCTTTGCATAGAATGCTCTTCATATGGATAACTCTTTATCCTTTTGGTTTCAGCTTAAATGTCATTCCTCAGAGAGGCCTTTCTAGACCAGTCTTTACGTAGTTAACAACTGTCATTCCCTGTCTTTGCCCCATGTTTGCTTCCTTCTTGGCACTTACCTCATGTTCAGTTATTTCATGTATCTGTCTTTCTGGGTTTTGTCTCTCTACCCTACTAGGATGTACACTCCATGTGGGCAAGAGCTATTTCTCTCTTGTTCACTGTAGTATACATAGCATAGGGCCTAGCATATAGAAGGTACTCAAGCAATATTTATTGTTGGCAAGCAGGAGAAACAACATGAGCAAAAACCCAAAGACAAGATAGATTTAGGTATGTACAAAGAAAATAGTCTGATTTGGCAGAAGCTAAGAGTAGTATGGTTGGAGAACTCCTAAGGATTTGATATGTATATAATATTGAAAGAAGAGCAGCTGAAAGACAGGTTAACATGTTATAGTACTTCAAGCAGGAAGAAGTAATAAAAATGAAGCTAGTGCAGCACACATACGTTCTCTCTCTCTCAAAACCTGTTTCTTCATGTATATTCTCCAGTTCCCATCTTTGAGGAGTGAATGTGAGTCTGGTTGATTAAAGCACTTCCATTCTTTTGTCAGAAATAGAGAAGAAATGGAAGCTGGGTAAGTAATGAGTTTAGTTTTGAACTTACTGAATTTAGGTTCTAAAGTGACAACTGAATAGCCGTTTCCATAGACAGATGGAAATGTGCAACTAGAGTTTATGAGATTATTTTGTTGCTGATGTGAAAAATTTAGGAGTGCTCTGCTTTGGTGGATGTGGATGAGTTTGCTAAGGAAAAACATGTAGAAAGAAAAAAAGCCAAGGATAAAACCTTGGGGCAAGTTACGAGAGAAGGAAGGGGAAATAAAGAGCAGTTGGAGGTAAGAGACTCAACATGGCATAGACAGAAAAACTTACAGAAGCCTGGAAAAGAGAGAGCAAATGTTATGTCCTCTTTGAAGCCTCTCCCTACCTATCCCTCCTCCCAGATACTGTAGCACTTAGTTTATGTTACTTATCACAGTGTAACTGTCTGTCAGCCTCTAGACTTGGAACTCCTCAAGGACAGGGACCTTGACTAATTGTGTCTTAGTATCCTAATTGTTTCATTGTATCACTTGGTATTCAAACAAGGGGTCACAGTAGGTACAGTACTTGGAAGTGTCTTCTAGCCTCAGTTTCCTCACCAGCTAACAATATTTATATTGCTGCTTACAAAGCACTTTAATGTGTATATTCCCATTTGCCTTTAAAAACTCCATGCAATAGACATTCTTATCCCCACTGTAGAATAAGTAAATGAACTCTAAGGGTTGATTTGCCAAAGTTACATAGCTAGTAAGTGGCCAGGTTAGGATTTAAACTTAGGTCTTCAAATTTCCACTATAGCATAGAAACTAGAAGAGTGGCCATTTGAAAGGGTGGAAAATGAATTGAGGGAAGGTGTTTCTAAGACAGGGGAAAGGCACTAATAGAGTGAAAATTTTTAGCTGCTAATGACAGGGAGGGTGATCAATAAGAGTGAGGCCTAGAAAAATGTGGATGGGAATTAGATAGCGAAAGTGGACATTGCCTTGGTACAAACAGTATTAGCTCCTTAAAGACAAGAGTAAAGAAGGAAGAGTGAAGCTATAGAGATAGGTGAAGAGAGAAATTCAGTTCTACGTTGGTTGGCTATCTGGTGAGTGTGATGGTGGTTATGGGGCCTCTCCAAAAGATGAACAAAAGGATGGCTAAGCAAGAGTGGCCACTCAGCTAAAGTTTGATAATAGGGATTTGTAGTTGACCCATTTGACACAAATGTATAATTCCTTAACTCTTCTTATAGCAGCTTGGGAACAGAAAAATGGAATGTTGAAAGTTGCTGAGAATCAGAAGGGTCACAGAGGTAGAGGAATTCTAAGAATATTTCTGTACAATGGTCTAACTGGGGAATCTAGAACAACTACAACTGATTTCCAGTCTGTTCATTGGAGCCCTAAGATTCCACTGCAGTGCGCCTGCGTAGGGAGTATGTTAGGAACCCTCCTCTGCTTTTATCTGTTAAAGTTATGGGGGTTCCATAAAAGTTCTCATTAGAAGAAAATATTCCTTTGCTAAGACAAAAACTTTTAAAACACTGTCCTAAAAGAACAGGCGTTGAGGAACTAGAAATCTAAAAGATAAGAGCAAAGTCATAGAAGCAATGAAGTAGAAAAGAAGAAAGCAGAGAGTGCAGTTAGGCCTTATGCATGCAGAGAATGGGAGAAGAAGCAAAAGAACCTTATTCAGAGGACTACTAGACTAACCCCGGTTTTTTTTCTGGTGACTTAGGTACATCTAGGAAAGAGGGTGTGGGTAGGAATGAGACTGGGGTTAAACATTCTCAAGTAATATGTCTAATAACATTCATGAACTAGGAATTGGCCTTTGTTGTGTTTTACTCAGAATGCTACTTATGATGAAGTGCTTACTTGTTGGGTAAAAGGAATACAAGAGCCTCAAAATTTTTATAACTGTTTTCAAAACAGTTGACTTTTCATGGATCATGGACCCCTTTCCTCTTTTCCTCTTTAAAATACAAAGCCTCTTCTCATAAAAAAAAAAAAAAAAAAAGATGAAGAAAAAGATCATCCATATAGAATTCTGTATAAAATTTAAGAGTTCAAGGACCACCTCCCCCCCCCCCATGTTCTCTGTGGACTTCAGATTAAGGACCCCCTCCCCCCCGATTTGGGTGAAGACCTAAAGAGGAGCATCTGATTCTGGAGGGTCTGGAGTGGGGTTTCAGGCAGAGATATTTCAAAATACTTCTCTTGGAAATCTTTGTGGTTTTTGTTTTCTTTTCCTCAAGCTCTTACATCCAATAAATCAGCAAATCCTATCAGTTTTATATTTTCAAGGCATCCATACCTCACTACCTCCATCACTACTTCCTATTTCAGGTCAGCATCTCTCACCTGGATTGTGACAGTATCCTCTGAATTGTTTTCCCTGTTTTCACCCTTGCCTCTTAGCCCCCACAGCCCCACTCCATACAATAGAGTGGCCTGTATTTTTTTTTAAATCTTTTCTTGTCACTCTATTCTATTCATGTCATGTATTCTATTAAAAAACCTCCAGTGGCTTTCTCATCTCAAAATACCATGGTATTTGATATTTTGGGTAACACTGCCTACCAGGTTTTACACGTTACAGCCCTGGCTCTCTGTCTGACCTCATTTCTCACCACTCTTCATTACAGCCTCACTGGCGACCTTGTTATTTTTCAAACATGTCAGACCAAGCACTTTCCCATCCCAGGGCCTTTGTATTTGCTCTTCCTCCTTAGAACACTGTTCCAGATATCAGCATGGCTTGCTTCCTTATTTTCTTGAAGTCCTTGTTCAGATGTCACCTCTTCAGAGAGCTCTCTTTTGACCACCTTATATATAATAGCACCCCTACTTTCATACCTTCACTCTATCCACTTGGCCTTGCTTTTTGCTGTTTCATAGCACTTAGCACCACCTGACTCATGATCTGTTTCACCCACAAGAATGAAAGCTTCATGAAAGTAAGAACTTTCCTTTATATACTGTTATGTTTCTGGCACTGAGAATAGTGCCTGTCACACAGTGGATACTTCGTAGATATTTATCAGATGATTGATAGATGACATACTAAAATGCATCCTGGAAAAAGACAGCCAGAGTGGTTATGAGTTCTTGGTTTATATAAGAATGAGTCAGAAGAGCTGGGAATGCTTTTCCCGGGAGAAAACAAGAGTTGACCATTTTTTAGACTGTTGCACAAGAAATTCCTGCATCATTGGCAGGTAAGTGACCCCTAGGATTCTGATTCTTTGAAGGTATAGCTCCAAAGTGGAAGCTTTATGGGAAGCACTGTGATGTGATACTAAGCATCCACCATAGTAAGTGTTGATATAATCAACTAATTAAGGCAATCTCATCCCTAAAGATAATGGTAGGACTTGATGAGGTCAGGTTATTTCTGTATTTTTCTGGCTTCAGAATGTATTTCTCATCCCCTGCCAGTCTCTTCCTTGTCTTGTAGTCTGAGGGAACTACCTGGTGATAAGCTCTGGGGTATAGAGTCTATATTCCTGCTAAGGTGGAAATTGGTGTATTTACTACCTGGTCATTTTCAAAATAAAATCTTACTGTGGTTTTCTTTTGAAGGAATACCTCTTTATTTGTAATGCTTTTCTGTGGAACAGATACAAGCAGAAGAAAGATTTGGAGCATAGGTTGTCCGCACTGAAATCTGCTATGGAAAGTGGTCAAGCAGATGATGAGCGTGTTCGTGAATATTATCTCCTTCACCTTCAGAGGTGGATTAGTATCAGCTTAGAAGAGATTGAAAGCATCGACCAGGAGATGAAGATCCTAAGAGAAAAAGACTCTTCAAGAGAGGTAAGCCTGGTCACTGCCCACATAGCTCAAAAAGCTACTATCAGAGATTTGAATTTTCTACAGGAGGGTAATCAAATTAAAATCCTTTTAAGTCTCCATAAAATCATTATTCTTATTAAGATGAATGGAGAAAGGCTGAAGGTTCACTAGGGTAGCTTTCTCTTTAGCTCATAGTTTGTTCTTCAGTGCTTTTAAATCTGTAATACTTGTAGTCATTTGTAATTGTGTGACATACCATGGGGGACAGAATCTTCTCTGTAATAAAAATTGATTTTGGCTGTGGGAAGTCATGGCTGCTTAAGGAAGACTTGGGGAGAGGTAAGCCTTTAAAACCATACTTAACTGTAACAAAGGGGAAGAGGAATAGGATAGGGATGGAGAAGAAAAGTAGAACTTGAGGAGGGAGAGAAAAAATAGAATATAAAACAAAAGACCCTCCTAGGGAATATGCTTAGATTAGGGAAGGAATTAGCATTTAGCCTTACCACAATGGTACACTCTCATACCTTTAGATCACCTAAGTAGACATAGCAAAGACATCTTCATGCACAAATGTTCAGTATACTGGTAAAGAAAACCTGGTGTAACACAACTTTGGCTGTCTTTGAAGATCATAACCTTGTTTTGGAGTTGCTTCTCTTTGGTTCAGGATACAACATAAATTGAGTTGAATTTGTCAGCTAGTCACAGGCTTCTAAGTCCTCAGAGAAACCTCTTCCTAATTTGATTTGTATAAATTAGCCTAGGAGCACTTGCCTCAGGATAACATCAACCTAGTTCTTCATGTTAAAGGATCAAAGAATGAACAATTAGTATTCTAAGATCATAAGGTCTCTTGAACATATCTAGATGAGTGGTTTTCAAGCATTTTGAGGCCGGACTCTTCTGGGTCTTGCCATGTCCCTTTCTTTGTTTTTTTTGTTTTGTTTTGTTTTGTTTAATGCTCTCTCAGGTGGTATTGGGATTGACTCTGGAAGTGATTGGGCTAGAACCAAGTGAGCACCTTTTATTTGACCATCCTTTGTTTCAGTACACCCCTAGAAAGCCATGGTTTCTTGAAACACTTCTGTATAACTCTGTATGGAAACTACTAGTCCATCCTTCCCCCTTTCATATAGGAACATTCACTTCTAAAGTACCCTTGACAGTTAATAGCATAATTACATTGGAAGGGGATTTAGGAGACAGGTCTTATTAATTCAGCTTTTCCACTAAAGGCCAGGCTGAGGAAAAGGGCTTCAAATTTAGCTCAAGGGATTTAGATGGAACATAAAAGAGGACTTTGGCATCTCCTTCTTTTGAGAGGATATTTTAAAGCCAAGTGATTTTTTTTTTTTATTTGTGGTAACATAATTTCTTGGATAACTTTTTCTTTGTCCCTTTTTTACAAGGTACTCAGGCCCCCTCAGGAAAGCTAAGCAACTTCCACCATTAGTGTTCTGCTACCATAGATTAGAGACTGATAAATAGAAAGTGAGTGAATTTTTAATCCAGAGCTTTTTAAGAACCTGAATACTTAAGAGCCTGCGTAGTAGGATGGGCAAAATAGCAATACACCTCTGATAATTAATTTCCTTTTTAGGCATCAACTTCTCACTTATCCCGTCAAGAGAAGCCACCAATGAAACCCTTCATTCTCACGCGGGACAAGGCTCAAGCCAAGTAGGTAGTACTAGAGAGTGGTTTGCTTTGCAGCCCTCTGCTTTTATGGCTCAATGGCAATACATGAGTAACACACAGAATAAATATTGTTGAAGTCATGACTTTGCCTATGGAGGTGTTCCTTCATCAAAAGGGTATTATCTGTCTTGAAGCTTTCTCCATGTCTGTCTGCTTCTGACATTTCCTTCACAAACTTGAGTTCAAAATTAGGCTCAAAAGGAAACAAACAAAACAGAAAGGAAAAAAACTTTGAAGTTTTTGGCCTGATGTGGTGGCTCACACCTGAAATCCCACCACTTTGGGAGACTGAGGCAGGAGGATTGCTTGAGCCCAGAAGTTCAAGACCAGCCTGGGCAACATAGCAAGACCTTGTCTCTACAAAAAAAAAAAATCAAAAAATTAGCTGGGCATGGTAGCACACGCCTCTAGTGCCAACTACTCAGAAGGCTGAGGTATCACTTGAGCCATGATCATGCCATTGCATTCCAGCCTGGGCAAAAGAGTGAGATCCCAACTCAAAAAAAGAAAAAAAAGTTTTTCCCATTATTGCCACTCTTCCTGCCTTCAAGCTGCAATTCTCAGAAGGACATAGTTGCCATTCTCTGATTTAATTCTGAGTTCTTGAGATGCTTTTCCATAGGGCACCAGGAGAGTCTCCTTTTTTTTTTTGTTTCAGGTCCACCAACTATAAATTACCCATTCCATAGTGCTATCATTGCTCTGTGGGGCATTGGCCTCTGGGACTACTTTATTGGGTGATGATTCTGGGCTATTTATCTTCTCATGAAAGCTCTTGACTTTAATGCCACTTTTTGGATGCCTCTTTTTACATATCCTCACATGAGTTTGTACAACTATTCAGAAGATGACTGGGTAGGGGAATAAGACAGAAATACACAGGCTTTGTCATTAAAGAAAAGAGGCTTTTTAATAGTGTTATTTCTGTTTAGTTTTCTAAATTCAGTGTGATTTTTTACAGAGTATTTGGAGCTGGTTATCCAAGTCTGGCATCTATGACAGTGAGTGACTGGTATGATCAGCATCGGAAATATGGAGCATTACCAGATCAGGGAATAGCCAAGGCAACAACAGGTATGAAGGGGTGGAAGGGAAATCATTGTCACTACTGGTCTTCTATTCCCTAGCAATTAAATTCTGACCAAGTATACTTGCCCTTTAGGAGAGAAGTTGTCTGGACAAAGATTCCGAATAATAGAAAGATTCTAGGCAGTATTGTTTTTATTATTAAAATAAATAGCAAGGCCGGACTCAGTGGGTCAGCCTGTAATCCCAGCACTCTGGAAGGCCGAGGTGAGCAGATTGCCTGACCCCGCGGGTTTGAGACAAGCCTAAGCAACTTGGCGAGACCTTGTCTTTACAATAAATAAAAAATCAGCCAGGCGTGGTAGCACGCACCTGTAGTTTTGGCTACTTGGAAAACTGAGGCAGAAGGATCGCCTGAGCCCAGCAGGTTGATGCTGGGGTGGCCGTGAGTGTGCCACTGCACTCCAGCCTGGGTGACAGAGTGAGACTCTGACTCAAAAAAATAAATAAATAAAATAAAATAAAATAAATAGCAAATGATTCTGGGACGATGGGGAAAGTGGCAGCATAGTTTGGGGATCTCTCCAAATATGACATAAAAACAGAGCAAAACCAAAAATGCATGAGCAGCAGTTGCACTTCTGGTAATGACAGAGTAGGTTGTATCAGGCCAGTCCCTCATAAGATAACAATTACAAACTAAAGAAAATATTCTAAAAACAACTACCTGAAGGCACTAGAGGGCAACCAAAAGCAGACGTAAACTGAAGGGCAATTAACACTTAGAAGGAGGAAATGGTGTTTGGAATTCTTGATGGCAGGGACTTTGACTTATTGTATTCTTACTGCCCAGCTTGGTAATTGGATCATAGTAGGTACTTGGAGGTGTCTTGGGAAGGGGAACATGGAGAGCGTGGTCATCAGAATGGTGGAAGCAATAAGGTACAGCAGAAAAGGCGTGGACAGAACTGGGGGTGAATAATCCAACTCCTGCCACTTAATAGATGGAATGCCATCTAGCCCTTCTGAGCCTCAGTTTCCTTATCTCATGAATGATCTCATTTGACCTTATAAAGCAGACATTCATATTAATTTTAAGATTCTTTTTCATTTTAAGATGAGGAAGTAGTTGTTGAGAACTGCCTTACCCATAACTGGAAAGTAGCCAGGCTAGAATTTAAATACAGACCTTGAAATTCCCAGTTTTAGTGCTGTTTCTGCTATAGCACAGAAGAGAAGAGTGGTTAGTTGAAAGAGTTTCCTGTTTTTTACAGCTTTTCACCTGTGGGCAGGCTGCAGTTGCTGTGATGTGGAGTAGTTAAAACTTGGATAGAAACTTGCAGTCTTATTGGTTGAGGAATGAGAGAACTGAGTTCAGGGTGACTATAGTGACTGAAGAGTGAGGGAGGATATTCCAGAAAGAAGAGAAACACAGAGGAGAAGCCCTAATTCTGAATATAAATCCTGCCAAAATCTCTGGCTAACTCTGCATCAACAAAATAAACTCCAAGCACTTCAGCTAAGGCTAAAATAACTGAATGGAAAATTCAGCAGTTACCCAATGCAAGGGAGAAAGAATTTGGTATTTTAGTTTTAAACAAGTTAATCGCCTGATAAATTGAAAAATCAGTATTCTTTAGAAGAATGAAACAATTCAGAATCTCTACAATATATCATGTATAATGTCTAAGATTCAATTCTAAGCTATTAGACATAAATAAAAAACAGGAAAATGTGACTTATCTCGAGAGGAATGGCAATCAGTGCATACCAACCTCATAATAACTCACGTGTTGGAATTAGCATATGAGGAATTTAAAGCCACTATTATTTCTGCTCTCAAGGGCAGAGAGCAAGATATGCTTGTAATGAATGAAAAGAATTATCAGATAAATAGAAATTATACATAATTCTGGAACTGAAAAATACAGTATCTGAAATTTAAAAATTGTTTAACTTAATAGCAGATTGGCAATGACAGAAGAGCATGTGGGTTAACTTGAAGATCAATAGAAATGTTCCAATCTGGAAAAAAAATGATTGGGAAAAAGTAAGCAGCACATCAGTGAGCTGTGGAACAATGTAAAAAGGTCTAACATATGTGCAATTGGAATACCAGTAGAAGAGGAAAAAGAGAGAGAAGGAGACAGAAAAAATATTTGAAAAAATTGTGGCTGAAGACTTTCCAAAATCTGTGAAAGACAAATTTACAGATTCAGAAATAGCAGCAAACCCCAAGCAAGCTAAATTCAAAGAAAACCACATATTAGCACATTGTAGTCAAATTGATGAAAACCAAAGAAAAAGAATATTTTGAAAGCAGCCAGAGATAAAGTATACGTTATATATAGGAGAACAAGAATATGAATTATTGTTGACTTTCCATTGGAAACAGTGGGAGCCAGAGACAGTGGAACATCTTTAAAGTGGTGGAGGAAAACACCTGTTTACCCATAATTTTATACTTGGTGAAAATATCCATTAAAATTAAGGTGATATTAAGACATTTTCAGATAAATGAAAATGAAAAGATTTCTTCACTAGAAAATTAGCATTAAAAAAATGCTGAAGGAAATTCCTCAGGCTGAAGGAATGATAGCAGATAGAAACTTGGATATTCAAGGAGTAAAGACCAAAAATAATAATTATTTGGGTAAATACAAGGGACTATCTCCCTACTCATCTATTTTTTTAAAACTATATATGACTTCTTAAAGCAAAAATTATTATACTGTCTTGTGGGGTTTATAATGTAATAGATGTAATATGTACAGCTGTAGCAAAAAGGGCAGGGTAAATGCAACTTTTTTGTGAGGTAGGTTTATTTATTTATTTATTTATTTATTTATTTATTTATTTATTTATTTATTTATTTTAAGAGACAGAGTCTCACTGTCATCCAGGTTGGAGTACAGTGGTACAGTCATAGCTACTGCAGTCTCAACCTCCTGAACTCAAGTGATCTTCCTGCCTCAGCCTCCTAAGTAGCTAGGATTCCAGGCGTGCACCACCACATCTGACTAATGTTTTATTTTTGGTAGAGTTGAGGTCTCGCTATGTTTTCCAGGCTGGTTTCAAACTCCTGACCTCAAATGATACTCCTGCCCTGGTTTTCCAAAGCATTGGGATTATAAGTGTGAGCCACCATGACTGGCCAAGATTCTTCACTTTTATGTGAACTGCCACATATTATCTATTGTTGTGTAATAAACTACTCTAAAATTTAGCAAATTAAAATAGTAAACATTTATTGTATCACATCATTTTCAAGGGTGGGAAAGCTAGGAGCACCTGAACTGGGTAGTCTCAGGGTCTCATGAGGTTACAACCAAGCTGTCCACTGGGGCTGCAGTCTTCCAGAAGCTTGACTAGGATTGGAGTATCTGCTGCCAAACTCACTGATGTGGCTGAGGGCAGAAGGTCTCAACACATGGGCCTCTCCATAGGTTTGCTCACAAAATAACAGCTTCCATTCCCAAGAATGATCAGAGGGAGAATGGCCAATATTGAAACCATCAGCATCTTTTATAACCTATTGTTGGGAGTGACATACTATGACTTCTGCCATATTCTATTGGTCACACAGACCAGCCATGGTACGGTATGAGATACATTAGAGCACGAATACCAGGAGCACATCTTCGAGGCTACCTACCACATGCTATAATATTAACTTTAAGTTGTTCAGAAGTTAGAAATGAATATTGTATTTTCGGGAGCAGCCACTTGGAAAATAAACCATTAAGAGAATGAGAAGACAAGCCACAGACTAGGAGAAAATATTTGCAAAAGACATATCTGATAAAGGACTATTGTCCAAAACATATGAAGAACTCTTAAAACTCAACAATAAGAAAAGGAACAGTTCAATTAAAAAGTAGACCAGCCAGGCTCGGTGGCTCAGCCTATAATCCCGCACTTTGGGAGGCTGAGGTGAGTGGATTGCCTGAGCCCGCAGGTTCGAGACCCGCCTGGGCAACTTGGCGAGACCCCATCTCTACAATAAATCAAAAAATTAGCCAGGCGTGGTAGTGCGCGCCTGTAGTTCCAGCTACTTGGAAGGCTGAGGCGGAAGGATCACCGGAGCCCAGTAGGTCGAGGCTGCGGTGACCGGAAGTGGCCACTGCACTCCAGTCTGGGCGACAGAGACTCCAACTCCAAAAAAAAAAGGTAGACCAAAGACCTTAATAAATACCTCATCAAAGAAAATAAACAGACGTCAGATAAGCATATGAAAAGATGTTCCACATCATATGTTATCAAAGCAATGCAAACTAAAGCAATGAGATACCACTATAAACCATTAGAATGGCCAAATCCAGAACACCTTCAATGTAAATGGAATAAACCTTCAAATTAGAAATCAGGGATTGATTATCAGGCCCAGCTGCATGCTGTCTGTAAGAGATGCATTTTAAATGTAAAAACACAGATTGGGTGAAAATAAAAGATATATAGGTTGAGCATAGTAAATCTGAAATGCTCAAAAATTTGAAACTTTTTGAATGTCAACACAATGCTCAAAGGAAATGCTCATTGGAGCATTTCAGATTTCAGAAGTTTAGATTTTGGATACTCAACTAGTAAGTATATGATACAGATATTCACAATAAGAAATTCCAAAATCCAAAATATATCTGATCCAAAACATTTTGGATAAGGGATGCCCAACCTATACCATATTAACAGTAAGCATTAGAAAACTGAAGTAGCTCCAGGCATGGTGGCTCATACCTGTAATCCCAGCACTTTGGGAGGCTGAGGCAGGAGGATCACTTGAGGCCAGGAATTCGAGGCTGCAGTGGGCTAGGTTCATGCCACTGCACGCAGGCCTGGACCACAGAGTGAGACCCTGTAAAATGAAATAAAAATGAATACTCGATTCTTAAGAAGAAGAAAATGGAAAGCTGTAGTAGCTATGGCAATATCAAAGTCGATTTCAAGACAAAAGGTATTACTGGAGATTTTTTTTTTTTTTTTTTTTGAGTTGGCGTCTCTGTCACCCAGACTGGAGTGCAGTGGCACGCTCCCAGCCACTGCAGCCTCAACCTGCTGGGCTCCGGCGATCCTTCCACCTCAGCCTTCCAAGTAGCTGGAACTGCAGGCGTGCGCTACCACACCCGGCTAATTTTTGATTTATTGTAGAGATGAGGTGTCGCCAAGTTGCCCAGGCGGGTCTCGAACCCGCAGACTCAGGCAATCCACTCACCTCAGCCTCCCAAAGCGTGGGATTACAGGCTGAGCCACCAAGCCCGGCTGTTTACTGGAGATTTAAAAAGAACATTTCATACTGATAAAAGGAAGGGGCAGTTTATCAGGAAGACATAACAATCATAAATGTGTTTGTGCCTAATAAGCTTCAAATTATATAAAGAAAAAATTTGACAGAATTAAATGGAGAAATAAATCTACAATCATAGTTGGAAGTTTTAATACCTCTCAGTTATTGATAGAATTAATAAACAAAAATTCAATAAGGACACAAGAGATGTGGTCAACGCTATCAGCTATCTTCACCTATTTGGCATTTATAGAATAACTATATCCAACAATTGCAAAATACAGACATAGCTCAGAGATACTGCAGGTTCACTTCTAGACCACCACAATAAAGAGAATATCACAATAAAGTTAGTCACATGAATTTTTTAGTTTCCTGGTATATATAACAGTTAGTTTATACTATACTGTATTAAATGTGCAGTAGCATGATGTCTTAGAAAATGTGCATTCCTTAATTTAAAAATAATTTATTGCTAAAAAATGCTAACAATCATCTGAGCCTTTAGTGAGTCATAATTTTTTTGCTAGTGGAAGGTCTTGCCTCGATGTTGCTGGCTACTGTGATCAGGGTGGTGGTTGTTGAAGGTTGGGGTGACTGTGGCAATTTCTTAAAATGAGACAACAATAAAATTTACCACATCGATTGACTCCTCCTTTCATGAACGATTTTCATGAACGATTTTGCTGTAGCATGCAGTGTGGCTTCATAGCATTTTATCCACAGTAGAAGTTCTTTCAAAATTGAGGTCAGTCCTCTCACACCCTGCTGCTGCTTTATCAACTAAGTTGATGTACTATTGTAAATCTTTTGTTGACATTTCAACAATGTTCACAGCATCTTCATCAGGTGTGGATTCCATTTCTTTGTTCATCTATAAGAAGCAGCTCTTCCTCTGTTAAAGTTTTATCATGAGATTGCAGCAATTCGGTCACATCTTAAGGCTCCGCTTCTAATTCTGGTTTGCTTGCTATTTCTACCACATCTGCAGTTGCTTCCTACACTGAAGTCTTGAACCCTCAAGGTCATTCATGAAAGGTTGGAATCAGCTTCTTCCAAGCTCCTGTTAATGTTGATTATTTTGACCTTATCCCATGAATCACAAATGTTCTTAATGGCATATGGAATGATGAATCCTTTCCAGAGGTTTTCAATTTACTTTGCCCAGATCCATCAGAGGAGTCACTATCTATGGCAGCTTTAGCCTTATGAACTGTATTTCTTAAATACTAAAACTTAAAAGTCAAAATTACTCCTTGATCCATGGGCTACAGAATTGATGTTGTGTTTGAAGGCCTGAAAACAACATTAATCTTCTTATACATCTCCATCAGAGCTCTTGAGTTTCTAGGTACATTGTCAATGAGCAGTAGTATTTTGAAAGTAATCTTTTCTTCTGATCAGTAGGTCTCAGCAGTGGACTTAAAATATTCTGTGAACCATGCTGTAAACAGATGTGCTGTCATCCAGGCTTTGTTGTTTCATTATAGAGCATAGACAGAGTACATTTAGCATAATTCTTAAGGGCCCTAGGATTTTTTGGAATGCTGAATGAACATTGGCTTCAACTTAAAGTCACCAGCTGCATTAGCTCCTAACAGTAGAGTCAGCCTGTCTTTTTTTTTTTTGAAAGCTTTGAAGCCAGGCATTGACTTCTCTAGCAATGAAAGTCCTAGATGGCATCTTCTTCCAATGTAAGGCTATTTTATCTATATTGAAAATTTATTGTTTAGTGTAGCCATCTTCATTCATTATCTTAGCTACATCTTCTGGATAACTTGCTGCAGTTTCTACATCAGCACTTGCTTCACCTTGTACTTTTATGTTATGGAGATGACTTCTTTCCTTAAACCTCATGAACCAACCTCTGCTAGCTTCCAACTTTTCTTGTGCAGCTTCCTTACCTCTCTCAGTCTTCATAGAGTTGAAGAGAGTTAGGGCCTTGCTCCAAGTTAGGCTTTAGCTTAAGGAAATGATCTTCTATCCAGACCACTAAACTTTCTCCATATCAGCAGTAAGGCTGTTTTGGTTTCTTACCATTCATGTGTTCACTGGAGTGGCACTTTAAATTTCCTTCAAGAACCTTTTATTTGCATTCACAACTTGGCTAACTGTTTAGCACCAAGAGGCCTAGCTTCTTGAAACCCTATCTTAACTTTCAACATGATCTTCAGTAAACCTCATCATTTCTAGCTTTTGATTTAAGGTAAGAGATGTGCAACTCTTCAACACTTAGAGACCACTATACGGTTTTTGATTGTCCTTATTTCAATATTGTTGTGTCTTAGGGAATAGGGAGATTGGGGTGTAGGGGTATTGCTGGTCAGTGGAGCAGTCACAGCACACATTTTGTCAATTAAGTTCTCCATCTTCTATGGGCATGGTGTGTGGCACTCCAGAGCAATTACAATAGTAACATTAAAGATCACCATAACACATACAATAATGAAAAAGTTTGAAATATTGTGAGACTTACCAAAGTGTCAAACAGTGACAAGAAATGAGCACATGCTATTAAGAAAATGGCTCCAGTAGACTTGCTCAGTGCAGGGTTGCCCCAAAACTTTAATTTATAAGAAACACAATATCTGTGAAGTGCAGTAAAGCACAATAAAACAAGGTATACCTTCACATTTCTTTTAGATGCCCATGGAACATTCACCGAGGCAGACCATATGCTGGGCCATCAAGCCTCAGTAAATTTTCTTTTTTTTTTTTTTTTTGAGTTGGAGTCTCACTCTATCGCCCAGACGGAGTGCAGTGGCCGCTTTTGGCCACTGCAGCCTTGATCTGCTGGGCTCCGGCGATCCTTCCACCTCAGCCTTCCAAGTAGCTGGAACTACAGGCGCGCGCTACCATGCCCAGATGATTTTTGATTTATTGTAGAGATGAGGTCTCGCCAAGTTGCCCAGGTGAATCTCGAACCCACGAGCTCAGGCAATCCACTCACCTCAGCCTCCCAAAGCGCTGGGATTACAGGCTGAGCCACTGAGCCCGGCTAGTAAATTTCCAAAGAATGAAATCACAAATCACACATCTGTGCTCTCAGACCACAATGGAAATTAAATTAGAAATCAATAACATACCTAGAAAATCCCCAAATATTTGAAAATTAAACAACATGCTTCTAAATAACCTATGGTTTAAAGAAGCAATCACAAGTAAAATTTAAAAATTCTTTGAGTTGGGAATAGGACAGCATGATAACTATAGTTAATGATGATATATTCTTGAAAAAGGCAAAGATAGTACAGTTAAGTATTCTTGCTGCAAAAATAACTATGTGAAGTAATGAATTTGTTAATTAGCTAGATTTAACTATCCTACAATGTATATATACTTCACAATCTCATGTTGTACACAATAAATACATAACAGTTGTATCTGTCAGTTTAAGACATAAATAAATAACTTTGAACTGAATGACAATACTGCATCAAAATCTGTGGGATACAACTCAAGCAATGCTGACAGAGAAATATGTATAACTTTCAACACTTATGTTAGAAAAAAGGAAGATAAAATCAGTGGCCTAAGGTTCTACCTTAACATAAAGTTGGGCAGGTGGCGGATGGGTAGAGAATAAAGCAAGTCCAAAGTAAATATATGACAGAAAGCAAAAAAGATGGGAAAACTAGTGGTGGCATTCGTAGTGATGCACAAAAGTTGGACATATGAATACCTCATAACCTAGCAGTTTCACTCCTTAGTATATTCCTAAGAGGAATAAGACCAAATGTCTATACAAGATTATTCATAGCAGCATTATTTGTAGTAATCCATACTGGACATATGATTCAAATGCCCGTAAATATTAGAATGAATAAATAAATTTTGGTATATTCACAAATGGAATACTATGTAGCCATAAGGCTGAACTAACTATAGTTCTTCAGCTATAAGTGACAAACCAATATAGCTGTATCTTACAAAGTTAATTTAGTGAAAGAAAAAAAAAAGCAGACACAAGAGTATAGATTATATTATTCAATTCACACAAAGTTCAAAAGCCAGTGATACTTGTATATGCTGGTTAAAAGCCAGTCAGTGTCCACCCTTAGTGGGGGATCATGAATGGAATTAAACCTAAGGAGGCTTCTGAGGAGTTAGAAACGTTTTGTATCTTGATCTGTGTACTGATTCCATGGATGTGTTCCATGTGTGAGAATTTATCAAGCTATACTTATGTTTGTATACTTTTCTACATATATGTTACACTTCAATAAAAATGCCAAAAACCCCCATGGTGACATATTCACATAAACCCCAAAATAAAAACAAGTAAGGGAAAATCACCCATAGCCACAAGATCCACAGGTTATTGACGTGTGTAGGAGAAAGCAGGAGTAAATAGGCCATCTGAAAGACCTGACAAACAGATTTCCAAAACAGCATATTCACTAAAAAGTATGGCAGTCCAATTTAAGAACAGTAACTGTGACCAGGCGCGATAGCTCAGCCTGTAATTCCGGTACTTTGGGAAGCCAAGGTGAGAGGATTGCCTGAGCCCAGGCGTTCGACACCAGCCTGGGCAACTTGGTGAGACCTCATCTCGGCAATAAATCACAAAAACTACCAGGTGTGGTGGCATGCATCTGTAGTTCCAGCTACTTGGAAGGCTAAGGTGGAAAGATTGCCTAAGCCCAGCAGGTTGAGGCTATGGTGGCCGTGAGCATACCACTGCACTCCAGCCTGGGCAGCAAGAGTGAGACTCCAACTTAAAAAAAAAGAACAAGCCGGGCTCGGTGGCTCAGCCTGTAATCCCGCGCCTTTGGGAGGCTGAGGTGAGTGGATTGCCTGAGCCCGCGGGTTCGAGACCCGCCTGGGCAACTTGGTGAGACCTCATCTCTACAATAA
>CAUYQG010117588.1:0-28436 GCA_963574415.1 Tarsius wallacei
CTATCGTCGAGAGACAGTTCTCCATGGGTCATTCATTCCTACACATCTTGTGAGCAAGGAACTTACTGCCCTTTGTTTTGAATTATCTTTTCAAGAATGTCTGTAGAATGAGCAGCCTTGGAAGATGGAGACTGTGCCTCCTCCAGAGCAAAGGTTAGGCATGCTTACTGACCATGATAAAAAATTCAGGTTCTCCAAGCTCAGAGTTTGTCTCCTGTAACTGAACCCACTACATGTACAGGTGTTATCTGGCTCTCTGTTCACCACTCTGTGGGAATTGGGGTTTGGGAAATTGGCACAAAAATTCTGATGCTCTGGCTACTTTTACTGCTGTGCGTAAGACATTGTCCTTGGTCTCTAACTATGGATACTTCTATCAGTATCCATAAAATGGTGGCAGGTTAACTTGCTAACTTTCTTGTAGGGTGAATCTCAGACCCTTCACGGTTCTTAACACCCACAGCATAAAGGTTGTTGTGAGATTAATTAGGTTAATACTTACAAAGTTCTTGACTAGTGTCTGGCCTATGATAGACACTCAGGAAGGGTCTCTTTAATGAGGCAGCCAGCGTAGGGTCTTTAAAGTATGTTTTTTGAATCTGACTGCCTGGGCTCAAACCTGACGCTGTCACTTACTACCGTGAGGTCTTGGGACTGTTACTTCACCTCTGAATCTCAGTGGTCTCAAGATCGTAATGAGGTAATGCACATTTTATGCTTATAACAGGGCCTGGCACATAGTGAGCTTTTAATAAAATGTATCTTCTATTATTATTATTGTTATTGTTAGATTATTATTGAAGACTATTTTTATCTATAGAAATAGAACCATTAGTTGGCTACATTTCAAGAAGTTGTTAATCAGCATTGCCTACTGATGAACATACATCTAATTTCAACATTAGAAAGAGGAAGAGAAGGATGATGGTGTTGATAATGACGGGGATGATGGTGACTAACAAGTGCGGAGCACTTTAATGTGCTGAGCACTGTGCTGTTACCTTTTTAAGCTTTCGCTCAATTAAAATTCAAAATGACTGTATGTGATCTTTACTGAGCCACACTTAGGAAACAGGAGAGTAGGAACTTAAAATCAAGTATGTCTGATTCTGAATCTCCTAAGACGATAAAACATTATCTTCAAAAGACAACTGGACCTCAGGCCATCAGTGTGATGGCTTGTCCTTTCTATATACGTTATATTTCAATTTCACCTAAAGAAACTTATAGATAGACTCGCTGGGCTAGTTACACCTGGACCACTTTACCTTTCACATGACAAACTTCCTCGGGTCCCCAGCAACACCTGGTTAGAAGCAGAGATTCCTGGTAGATTTAAAAGAGGAAACGTGCTCTCCCTTTCTCATTCTTGTGGAAGAGACCTGAAAAAAATAGCTAAACAGAAGCCTTCTGTGTTGGTTAGGGTACTTTTTCATAACTGAAAACTCAAAATTAAGAGGCTTAATCAATAAGGAACATTTATTATCCCATAAGATTGGTTGATTCAGCTTACAATGGTAGCTTTATGGATCTAAGTTCTTTGCATCTGTCTGTTCTATTATCTATACCACGTTCCCTCTGTGATTGATTGATCTGAGTTATCTCTCTTGTTCATGCTCCAGCCAATCAATGGCAAGGAATTTGACATTATAATAAGTGGTTTGGACCAATCAGCATTCACACCCAGAAGATGGAGTCCACCTCCCCTGAACCACCTGGCCACATATATAAGAGGTGGAAACCCGAATAAAATTAGGGTACTATTTAGAAGGAATGGATGTTGGTTAGTCAGTCCATAGCGTTTGCTATAACTAACTGAAAAAAAAAAGTGCTAGCTCATTAAATTCTTCATATACAGTCCATGCAGAGTGCTTATCTCTCTGCCTAACACTTGATTGGCATAGCTAGCACTATTACAGATAAAACAAGCATATAAATAATTAAAGGAAAGAAAACCACCTTCAGTGTTATCCACCAAACTTCCATCAGCGGTCTGTTTGGGGGAAGCTATAATACTGATTGCAGAATCTTCCTCTTCATTCAGTGGACCCTTCTAGCCATGTCCAAATCATTTTGACTTCCAGAGTGAGGATAGAGGAGGCTCAAGCTAAGAACACTGCCGCTCGCTCCTGAGGAAACTGAGGCTCAGATTCATATTCAAATATTAACACGTCAATAAGTAGTAAGACTGAGATTCAAACCTAAGTATTAGGTTGTGCACCCCAACCTCATTCAGTACTTTGGGAAAGAAAAATGGGCGAGAGCATCTGTGGAAAGGACTTACCATTTTGTTTCCCGGCATTGGTTTAATGAGATAGTGTATGTAAAGCACCTGGTGCATAGTAAGTGAACAGAAAAAGAAAGCAAAGCCCAGAGATGCTCAATGTAAACTAAAAAGATCACACAACAGGCAAAGCCAGGATGAGAGCTCCCCTGGACTGAAGTCACAGAAAAGACGTTGAGTATTTGTTACTAAGCCACACTACACTATAAGTAATTTTTTTTTCTTTTGGTAAAATTATCTGCTTGTATATCTAAAAGGGAACACTTTTTTAAAAAAGCCTGTAAATCAAATGTGCAAGTTTTTCTTCTTAAAGAAAAGCATTCAGAAGCATTCTGTCTGCAGCAATTAAATATTCCCTGCTACCAAGTTCATCTCCTGTCTACTTTATTGAATAAGTGGATACTCAGGTTAAAAAGGTCTTCACCTTCTTATTAACCTACCTCATTGGCCTAAGGTGATTTGAAGAAAGTGGTTTGGTGTCTTTCTTCTTCAGATTTCTCCAATTTTTCCATGAAGATTTCTAGTTGGAAGTACTCCCCAAAGCTGGGAAAAGGCGAAATGTACATACTGCTCAAAATATTTAAAACCTCTAAGAATTTCTCATTTGTTCCAAATATAGAAAAGAAATTCCAGCTAAAAGTTTTACCTTTTGCAAAATCTAGAATAACTGAATAATCCATAACAGATAAAAAAAACATTATTCTATCACCTATCAAGAAATATAGTAGTTTGATAAAAGATTTCAATTCTGCATAGGCCATTAAATGCTTATACATATTTGATTTTTATCTTCAAGTAAAACCCCAAATTATAAAGATGGGCTGTTGAAGATTTTTCTTTTGTCTAAGTCAATAGCATTTATTATCGTGAAAAGAATTATTATTACCTTTCACATTTGGGGAGCACTGTTCATATCCATTTATCCAAGAAGAATAGGTCATTGATCACTGATAAGTATAATACATTGAGTGCCTGAAGGCAGACCAGCAGGAGAACTTTAATAAGTGGGATATCAGACACTAACCTTGTCCCCACAGTGGGAGCAGAAATATTTGCAACTTGTGAGTACTCGCTCAAAGCCAAAGTGAATGACACCTGAATTTCCTGAACAGCTCAATTTGAATGCCAAATATGAGCCCTCTTCAGGAAGCAGCATGAAAACTAGGAAATCATGCTAGGCCAAAGAGGTGAAAAAGGCAAGACCTCTTCTCTAAACCCCTCCATGGAGCCAGAGACAGTTGGAATGAAAAGGTTCCTTCATGATCACTCAGTTCACCATTCTTCATCCTCATTTTAGGTGAGTCTGAGGCTCAGAAATGGGAATCACTGACCTAAGGATCTAAATAGACATATTTCTCCAAGGAAGCCATGCAAATATCCAATAAGCACATGAAAAGATACATAGTATCATATTTGCATTTCCCTGATGCAGAAATCCCAAATGAAATACTACTTTATATCCACTAGGATGGTTGTAATCCAAAAAACTAGAAAATACATGTTGGTGAATAGGCAGAGAAATTGGGACCCTCATACACTGCTGAATATTAAATGGTACAGCTGCCTTGGAAAACAGTTCAGCAGTTCCTCAAATAGTTAAACCTAGAGTTCCCATGTGAGACAACAAATCTATTCCCAGATATATATATACCCAAGAGAAATGAAATCATATGTCCACACAAAAACTTGTACATGAATGTTCATAGCAGTATTATTCATAATGGCCAAAAAGCAAAGACAATCCAAATGCTTATCAGTCTATTAATGGATAATAAAATGTGGTTTATTCATACAATGGATTATTATCCAGCCATGAAAATGAATTAAGTACTGATTCATGCTACAACATGGATCAACCCTGAAAACATTATGGTAAGGGAAGAAAATCACTCAAAAAATATATACTGTATAATTTCATTTACATAAAATGTCCCAAATAGGCAACACTATAGAGACAGAAAGTAGATTAATAGTTGTCTAGAACCGAGAGGGATGGGGAGACTGGAGAGAGATGGCTAAGTGATGTGGCATTTCTTTGGGGGGTAATGATAACATTCTAAAAATGTTAGAATGGGTTAAAATGTGGTAGTGGACATACAACTCTGTGAATATACTAGAGGCCATTGGATTTTTGTACACTTCAAATGTGTGAACTGTATAATCTGTAAATTACATATCAATAAACTGTTACAAAATAAAAATGTTAATGTCCTCTCTACTTAGATTTTTTTTTTCTTTTTTTTTTTTGAGTTGGAGTCTCACTCTGTCGCCCAGACTGGAGTGCAGTGGCCGCTCCCGGCCACCGCAGCCTTGACCTGCTGGGCTCTGGCGATCCTTCCGCCTCAGCCTTCCGAGTAGCTGGAATTACAGGCACGCGCTACCACGCCTGGCTGATTTTTTGATTTATTGTAGAGATGAGGTCTTGCCAAGTTGCCCAGGCGGGTCTCGAACCCGCGGGCTCAGGCAATCCACTCACCTCAGCCTCCCAAGGCGCGGGATGACAGGCTGAGCCACTGAGCCCAGCTAGATTTCTTTTTCTTTTTATCCAGAGACTCTTCTCTTCTCAAGGCCTCCACAGACTACTTTGTGCTTACCAGCCAATGGCTTGATCAGCAGATGCTGAGCGCGTGTATATGCACACAAAAACACAGATATACAAATATGCACGTACAAGCACACACGCACACAGACATATGCATACAGACACAGAGTCACACACATACACACTCACACATACATATGCATACACACATACACACTCATACATACACCCTCACACGCACACCAGTTCATTGGCCACAGGAACTACTCTGGCTTTCTGATCAGGGCAGCAGTGATGGGGGAAGAGAGACAGAGCCAGGGACTCTTATAAATCTGTACCAAAACAATTGTCTTCCTTTATTTTCCTTGGAGTAGGAGGAGGGAGTAGAAAAGAGGCGATGAAGACAACATCTCATTGTGAACTTCTCACTCACCGCATGTGTGGGACTCTGTTCTCAGTCAGCAGCCTCCATGCACAGGTCCCAGGAGTGAAAGAAATAATGAGGTCTAGTAGGACCAGCTGATCCTGCCTGCCTTGTGTTTACGAAAGGCAGCTGCCTCAGTGGTGTGATTTCAAGGGAGACAGACAGGGTGGCCGTGCCCACAAATCTCTACCCTGCATCATAACCACCTATTACCATCCATGAGGCTAGTAGTGGAGACTCACTTACTGGGTGCAGATAGCTTCCAGACTGTTATGATTTTAATTCTTGACTTCCCAGCATCTGTTCCTTGGCTATGACTCCCTCAGGAGGTAGAAACTGCCTGGTGTAAGTACAATCCCAGATCCCGTATCAGGAAAAAGCACGGCCCTAATTACGGTCTTTGATATGCGGTAAGAGTTTGCCGTTGATTTTTGAGAAGTTCTCCCTTGCTCTTATGAAAGTCTAGGGAAGCTTTGGAAGGTTCTTCCTGGCTGGTAAGAAAACCAAGAAAGGCTTCTTGCTTTCTCTTCCTGGATACGAACTAGGAGACGTGTAGCCCTGATTGCTCCTGGGAGCCATCTTGTACCCCCAGAGGAACCAGACTCAGAGTGAGTATAATCCCGCAAAAGGCAGAAAGGGTGGTGGGATAAAGTTAAGCCCTTGATGACAGCCTCCAGATCAGTCCTAAAAGTAGTCTCTCTCTGGACTTCCTATTATGTGCAGCAATAAATATGTCTGTGATTGAGGCAGTTGGGATTGAGGTTTTTATCCTTGAGGTTAAATGAGATCTGCAACTTAACTGTGGCAGAGACTTTCTCAACGAGGATACCTATCTCAGCTGAGAGGGGCCCAGGACAGCTTGGGCACGTGTGTGGGGAACGGTGGGGAGGGTATCTGCCCACTTGCCTTTGCACCTGTGAATGTCCATTAATACATGGGTATGTGAGTGAGTATGAGGACATTCTTGGATGACTGAGTCTACTTGTTCACTCATTTATGAAAAAAAGAAAAGCCCATAGTTAGCCCTCTCTATACCTGACTCATCTCCCAATGTGAGGGGAAGGATATAAGTGTATGAATATGCGTGTAATCTCTAAGAACATGTGTGCAAATGTGTCCCCATGCCTGTCTTCAGTTGAAAGATTATTGGATTTGTCTGCAATCTGCTCTTTTGGCTGAAGTCTTCGACTCCGTAAAGAGGAGTCCTTATCCCCACATTTTCCCCACATCTCATCATTAACTTTGCAATGAACAGAAAGGGAAGGACGGGTGGGAGGGAAGGTCGGCGCCAAGTGGTATACGAATGACAAGCTCTGGCATTCATGATCTCTGCACCAGGGAGCAAGGCCATGGACCTTGGAGGGGGCAGTGTCACCAAGTACATCCAAACAAGGTTCATATCCTATAATTGATTTCTTCTGGCAGGTCTGACCTCCTAATGGTGCCCAGCCCAGGCTGGTGCTATTATAATTAGTCTCAGGTCCCTGAGACACCAACCACATGCTGACTTTTAGAGACTGGCTGCCTGGAGTTAGAAACTTGTCATAGGTAATTCACAAAACAAACGATTAGCTTAGCAGAATAGTTCTATGTGCTTTTAATATTATAAACTCTGAGCATAATTTAATATTCAAACATTCAATATTATAAGGGGCTAATATGCTAAATAAGAAAAAATATAATTATATGATCTCTATAGATATTTTTAAAGGCTTTGGATTAAATTCTGCTTCTATTTCCACTTTTTAAATGTCTTAGTAAACTAGATATAGATAGATATTTCTCCAAAAGGATAATTGCTCAAACAACTGCCAGCCTCATATTTAATGATGAATCACTAAAGATATTTCTCTCAAAATTATGGAAAGAATAAGATAACTATTAAACAATGTTATTTAACGTTGTTCTGGAAATTCTAACCAACACAACAAAATAAAAAAAAATCGAAAGAGGAGATAATTGGAAAAGAATTATCATTATTTTGCAGGATCTTGACATTGTTTTTTTGACAGTGACCTCAACTGTTAAATCTGACTTCTGAAAGAACTAGAAACTTATCAATTAATCTAGAAGATAAATACTATTCTCTGCGATGAATAATCTTATGTATTGCTCCAAGGATGACTTGGCTGGTAATTTTTGCCCAACAGTTAAAAGTAACTTATTTCAAAGCCCAAACCATCATGTCCAACTAATGTTTTCTAACACTCAGTTGCACATAACAGATAATTCAATATAATATCTGCAGGTACAAATTTGAAGATACCATATGTCTTTAAGATGATTTTAAGATGGGAGCATGTCTTACAACCAATGTGTATATTTAATGTTTTAGTGTAGATTTTTTTTTTTCCTGAATGGCTGTCATTATTTTATAGTCTTAGAATGAAGTCAGCATTGGTTACAATTCAATGCATGATCGGACTTTGGTGTGATTATTATAAGTCAGGTGGAAGATTGGTAAGACCTGCAGTGAACATCTTCCAGGTTAAACACATTGCGATTCTCTAGGACATGGAAGTGTCATTCAACTACGAGTCTGGCATGTTGTAGTAAGGCCCAGAATGAGCTGACCCAGTCCAGAGATTCTCCTTCAGCCCAGTGTGAAGCTGGAATGTCTTTTTTTTTTTTTTTGGAAGCAGTTATGTGTTAAGCTTCATTATTTTCATAAGCAAGCTTTAACCTGATATGCTGAGTTGATTATCAAAACATATGATTTACTCCTTAATCTGGAAAAAGTTCACCTCATGTTTTTGCTGAGAAGAACAACCTTGAACTTGCTGTCATCCAAAACCTATTAAGACTTGGTAATGAGAAATAATAGCTGTGGATAGTTGTCTGAGGGATATAGACTCAAATCATCCTTTAAAGCAGTTGTATTTAATGTTATTTTAACCATGGAAATGTTTGAGTATAAAAAGGTAGATACAGATCTCTTCTGAATGAGGTGGATGAAGCACTAAGAACCTTATCTGCACCTTTTTTTCCTTCCCTCCCCACTCTAATTCCCAGCAGAGTCTGAGGAGATGCCAGAGAGTATAGTTTGAAATCAGTGACTCTAGATGTCTTTTATTTGTACCTGGATCATTCAAAATCACCAGAGAGCTAATTCTCCAGACAGATGTTTTTACTTGCCCAAGCTTTGGGCATAAGGCATGAATCTGAATAGAGAGATGCTACCAAAATTGATATGTTCTCATACATGTGCACAGTCATGCACACACACAAACTAGCTAAATGACACTTGCAATGGTACATATTGTTGGGATGCTGTTAAGGACATTGTTTGCTACCATTAAAGAAGACATTTTTATTTAAAAATTAACAAAAACTTATATAACACTACCTGTCAGGTACTATTCTGAGGGCTTTGCAAATATTAACTCAAGCCTCATAACCTTACGAGATAGCCTCAATAGTAAACCACATTTTATGGATGAGAAAATTGGAGCCTTGATAAAAAACAAACAACCAATCAACCAAACAAAAAAATTAGAGTTCCAGTTAAGATTCAGGAGTTAGGAGGAAATGGAAATATACTAGTATTGACTGAATGGATCAAGATAATTTGCTCATAGACTGTGTTTCAGGAAAAAATTAAATGTTCACTAGTGGAAGAGAAATTATCCCAGAACCTCTATGGTTTACTTAATGCAAGCCAATCCAAACACAGACCTATGGGTGCTTTGGGTAATGTAGATAGAAGACAAATATTTTACAATGTCTAAGATTGATATATTAAAGAAAATAAGTGAAAATATGAATTTCATCACTGTTTGGAATTGATCTATAAAAAATCAAATAATTTACTTGAGTTGATAAGAAAGAAAACAGTTGAAAAATAATTTAACAGATGGAGTTAATACATTAAACTATGCAAAAGATAGAATTAGAAAACTAAAAGATAGATTAGATTTGATAAGAGAATATAGATAGAAGTGCATAGAAATAAAAAACGAAATATTCAGACATTTCTATAACAGAACTTTGGAATATGATAAAGAAATGTAACATACAAATAATAGGAGTTCCAATAAGGAAGAATAAAGGGACGGAATAATATTAAAGAGATACTGACCAAATATTTTCCAAAAATAATTGATAGATATATATCAAGCTACACACCCAAGTAGTTCTAAGAATTCCAGACAGGATACATAAAAATAAAACCACAATTGGACACATCATAGTCAAACTGATGAAAATAAAATAAAAAGAGAAAATCTTAAAGGTGTTCAGATGAAGATACCAACATGTTGATATCATATAGTTGCATCTATATATGCATCTTGTAGGCAAAGAAGTGATAAAACAAACAAACCTACATCAATGAGGGTATAGCAAAAGAGCACAGGCACACAAGAGCCATCAAAAAAAAAAGGCTACAGGTGACCAAAGCTGGAACAGTAGGATTAAAAAATAGAGTGTTACAGGATTATAGGTGAAAGTTTTAAAATATTCAAGAGTTCATACAAACATAAATAAATGATTAGATAAGTCAATAGACAAGGAGGAACAAGCAACTCTTCTGTGGGGAAGAGTTTCAAATAATTTATGTAGATACTCATACTCCATGCTCAAGGTGGTTGAGCATAACTCTCCATTCCTTCAGTGTGTACTGCAATTGGCAACTTTCTTCCAAAGAGTACAAAATAGAAAAAAAGTAACTTTATGGTAGAGAAATCTAACAAACACTACCTCAGTAAGGTGATTAAGGTTAGCAGTGACAGTGATGTCATGTAGATAACATATATACTTGTGATATATTGTGATAAGAATGGCAATTTAACTCTGTGATCTTCCTTTCAAAAAATTAAAATTACCGGCTAATCTTGAGAAAAATGAAGGACAAATTGCAATTGAGAGACATTCTACAAATGCATGACCAGTACTCCTCATAATTGAAAGTCATTAAAAACAAGGAAAGCCTAAGAAACTGTCAGCCAAGAAGAACCTAAGAAGATATGATTAATTCAATGTAATATGACACCTTGAATAGGACACAGAAACAGATTAAAAAAATAAAACTAAAGAAATGTGAATCACATATAGACTTTAGTTAATAATAACATATCAATATTGGTGTACTAATTGTAACAAATGAGCTATACTTACGTAAGATGGTAGAAATAGGAAAATTAGGCATAGGCTATGAGAGAACTCAATGCACTATTGGTGTAACTTTTCTATATATCTAAAAGTATTCTTTTAAAAAAGGCTCTTTTAAAAAACAGTATCCAAATTAAAATGATATATTAATTTTAAGAATTAAGACAAAAATAACTTTCTACCATAAATAATCAGATAGACAATGAAATCACATCTTTAAAGTACTCAAAAAAAAAAAACTCATAACCATTCTATACCCAGTAAAAAATGTTCTTAAAATTTTTTTTAAGAAAATATTTTAACCAAATACAGAGGAAAAATGTATCACCATTAGAGTAAATACTAAAGGGATTTCTTTAAGCAGAAGAAAAATTATCCCAAATGGAAGCATGTTAAATAAGAAAGAAATAGAGTCAGGAAAGAATAAACATGTAGGTAAATCTAAGTTAACATTAACTTTTTAAACCATTAATAATAATATATTGTGGTGATTAAAATTAATACAGAATTAAAATACACACCACTCTAACACAAGAGGCTGTGAGAGGGGATAATAAATGAAATGTTCTAAGATCTTTGTTTTGGCATAAGAAGGATAAAAGACCTAATTTAGGACAGATTCAAGGGTAAATCGAGGGTGAGTGTTGTAAAATCTAAAGTAATTTCTAAAATATCTATCTACTTATCTGTCTGTCTGCCTATATCTAATAAGAGAAAATCCATTAATAAAAATATGTCACTAATTATAATACTATAAGAAAGTGATTGGCAGTAGTGGGAAACTGTCAGAGGAGGAGGGGTGGGATTGGCTGTTGAAGGAAACTGCTAGGGGAGGGAGGGGCACACCTCATCAACAACGGTACCTGCATAAACAATGTTTGTTTACCTAACTCTGAATTGTACCCCATATATTGATAATAATAATTTCAAAAGTCATTAATCCTCAAAGGTAAGAAATGAGGAACATATGGACAAAAAAATAAATAGCATAAATAGAAAACTAGTAGCAATATTGTAGAATTAACTCCTAATATGTCAGCAGTTATATTAAGTGGAAAACGGACCAAGCAATTAAAAAATAAAGATTGTTAGGTTAGATAAAAAACAAAGCCCAACTACAGATTTCATATACAAATATAATTTAAACATAAAGACATAGAAAGATTAAAGGTAAAAAGATGATAAAAGATATGCCATGAAAGTATCTACCAAAAGGAAACTGATAGGGCTATATTTATATTAGACAGAGTAGATTTTACTGCAAGGCATATTAGAAGAGACACAAAGGAATATTTTACAATGATAAAAAGATAAGAACAGCTGGGAGAAATACAATTCTAAATTTGTATGAACCTAATAATATCGCTTCAAAATATATAAAGCAAAAAATCGGCTGAACTAAAAATAAAAATAAACAAATCTACAATCATACCTAGAGGTATTAACATAACTATTTCAAAACCTCAAAAATCAAATATGCAAAATATCAATAATGGTATTGAAGGTTTAAAAAGCAGAATTAACTAATATACCTAAAAAATATATGTAGCACACTGCACCCAGCAACTGAAGAATAAACATACTTTTTAAGTGAATGTAAAATATTGACCAAAATTGACTATATGTTGGGCATTAAAGAAAATATTAACAAATATCAAAATATAGACATTATATACAGTATGTATGCTTTCTGACAACAATAAATCTAAGCCAGAAATAGGAGACAAAGGTAACTCAAAAATCCTCCAAGTGTTTTGAAGTAAGACAACATGCTTCTAAATATTTCCAAATAACTCACAGGCCAAAGAATAAATTACAATTGATATTAGAAAATATTTTGAAGTGAATTTTAATCAAAAGATGACATATCAATATTGTGGAATAAAGCTGAAGCAGAGTTTAAAAAATATATACCCTTAAATGTACGTATTAGGGGAAGAAAGAATGAAGAACAATGATCCAAGCATCCATCTCAAGAAACTGTTACTTTACTTTAAGAAACTAAAGCCACAGAGACTAGAACAAAGGTAATAATAAGAATAGAAGAAACTAATTAATAAAGTAAAAAGCAGACATACAATAGAAAACATCAACAAAGCCAAATTGAAGAAATTAACCAATAAATCCTTAGCAAGATGACCAAAAGCGAGAGCAAGAGAGACCAAATATGAAAAATGAAATGTTATTAGAATTTACAGACATGAAAAACTACATGAAAGTACTACAAGAAGATTTATGCAAATAACTTTGGAAATTTAGAAAATAAAATGAATAATTTTCCTGGAAATAATTATTTAAATGGACACGAAAAGAAACAGAAGAATCAAAAAATATATATGATATATATCTATTAAAGTATTACATTTTTAATAAAAATTATTTCTAAAAAAATCCAGGCTCAAGTAACTATACCACTGAATTATTCCAACTATTAAAAAACAATAATATTAATTTTGCACAAAATCCTCTAGAGAATAGTGAAAAAGGAACACTGCCAATCTGTAAAGGATATTACATAAGAAGAAATTTACAGAAATATCCTTTATGAACATACATGCAAGAATCCCAAACAAAATAATGCGAATTAAATCAATCATGTGAAAAGATAAATCATCACAAATGTAAATTTGTTTTAATATTCCAAAATTGATATAATTTAGGACATTAGTAAAATAAAGAAGAAAATACATGATCACCTCAATAGAGGTAAAGAGCATTTAATAACATCTAACACTCGTTCATGATTTTATTTGTTTTGAGTTGGAGTCTCACTCCATCGCCCAGGCTGGAGTGTAGTGGCATGCTCACGGCCACCCCAGCATCAACCTGCTGGGCTCAGGCAATCCTTCCGCCTCAACCTTCCAAGTAGCTGGAACTACAGACACGCACTACTACACTGGCTAATGTTTGTGATTTATTGTAGAGAAGAGGTCTCACCAAATTGCCCAGGCTGATCTCGAACCCCTGGGCTCAGGCAATCCTCTCGCCTTGGACTCCCAAAGTGCTGGGATTACAGGCCTGAGCCATGGCGCCTGGTCCCATTCATGATTTTTAAAAAGAACTTTTAACAAAGTAAGAATAGAGGGAAGTTTATTAATCTATCAGAGTACCTATAAAATTTTAAGAAACATCTTACATATTGCTAAAATAATTAGCTTTCTCCCTGAGACCAGGAATGAGTTAATGATGTCTGCTATCACCATGTATATTCATTCATCATTGTACTGGCAGATATTATCAGTACAGTAAGTCAGGATAAATAAATAAAAATGAATACATATTAGAAAGGAAAAAGTAAAAGTGACCACCATATCTGCAGCAGATGTAATTTTGTGCATAAAAAACCCCAAAGCATTTACAAATGAACTACAAAAACTTATAAGTGAATTTAGGAAGATTATTGGATATAGAGTTAATAAAAATAGATAATATTCCTCTATACTCACACAAATAATTAGAAAAACAAACCCATTTACATGTTAATTTCATTCACTTAATTAAAATGAAGTCATTTATTTCTAGGTATAGGGATAAATTTAACCAAAAATATACACAACCTCTACACAAAAACCACATTACACTACTGAGTGAAATTAAAGAAGATCCTATATAAATGAAGGGATACACCATATTACATGGGTTTGTAATATTTTACAAACGTCAAGTCTCTCCACATTAATGTCTTGATCCAAGGCAATCTGAATAACAATTACAGCAAGTTTTTGGTGGGCATTGACAAACTTATTTTGAAATTTATATGGAAAAGCAGAGGGCCAGAAATAACAAAACAGATTTGAATAAAAGGAACAGAATTGGAGGACCAATAGTTCAGATATCAAGACTTATTAGAAAGAAACAGCAACTAAATTAAAACACAAATAACTAGCACAAGTACAGACAAATAAACAAATGGAATAGAATAGAAAATTCAATATCAGACCCACACATATAGGGTCATATGTGCCACTGAAAAGTGGGGGAGAATGGAGTGACTTTTTCAATAAATGATGCCTTGATCAATTGGTTATCCCTAGGAAAATAATTGAACTTCACTCTCATGTTACACAGTACATACAAATCAATTCCAGATGAGTCAAAAAACCTAAATGTGAAAATAATATATATGTGTGAAATAATATATATATGTGAAACATATATATATATATATATATATATATATATATATGTTTCTGAAAGATAGCAGGAGAGTATCTTTATAGCTTTGCTGGGGGTAGGCAAACATATCCTAAACAGTACATGTAAAGGAGAATTATAAAAGAAAACAAACACTGACAAATCAGACTTCATTAAAATTAATAACTTATGTTCATCAAAAGATGTCATTTAAATAGTAAAAGGGGAGTTATAGATATTTGCAAAACACATATTTGTCCAAGAACTGAAAACCAGAATATACTAAGAATCCTAGAATCAGTAGTGAAATATAGACAAACATAAAAAATGGGCAAAACTCTTGAACAGGCATTCTTTTGCAACACTACTAAAGCTGAAATTTTGCTTAACTCTGAACCTAACAATTTCACTCTTTTGCCTAAACTTGTCTGCCAGAACCTTGACTTGGTTCACAAAGAAAAACTATTATCTAGTCTCAAGTGAGGCTAGATACATCAAGTTTATAGCTGGAGGAGACATAGAGGATATTTTAGGGTTCTTCAAATCAAAACCAAAATGTTTAAGTAAGACAAAAATAAGCTTTTTCCTATGTAACAGGAAATAAAGATCCAGGTATAGAAATAATTGCATTTAATATTTGATTCCATAACTGAAATGATGCTGTCTGTCTGAACCCAGTTATTCTCTTGGCTTCACCATGTTGGTTTTATTCTCAGGCGCCGTGTGGTGGCAAAGTGGTGCCAACAGCTCTAGTCCTACTTTTTCAAATTCAATTAAAAATTGAGCATTCACCCCTTATAGCTGTATTACCAGATGCAGGACTCACTTTAATTAGAACAATTTGAATCATGTGTTCAACACTGAAACAATACATGGAATTGCACTACTTAAACCTGGCTTCTGTGACCTGTGACTGGAGGAATGCAAAGTGTTGGCTGACCAGTCACAAGTTGTACTTTTCTTATGTAGTTGGGATACTCACCAGATCAACATGAACCAAGTTAGGAATTAACACAGAAACTCTGGGACGTTATCCTCAGAAAAAGGGGATAATACATGCTGAAGAGATCAAAACCACAGACGTGTCCTCCAGAGGGTTGTTGTAAGACTGAGTTTCAAAGAACAAAGTGGCAAGCCCAAGTTCCACATATTTGGCATCAGAAGGTGGACTTAAGACCAGAAAACGTCATCTAAAAGCTAAGAAAAGTAGTTCCTAATGAAGACTGTGAAGATGCACACAGGCCCTTAAGGCTTTAATTCTGCTAGGCATTCTTCCCTCAGGTGCTGGCTTCAAGGCCAGAGCAGGGAGGCATGTCACGCTGGGAGAACAGGTTGCCAGACAGTCTCCTACGGTATCTGGATGCAGTCCCACAAGGCCTTCATGAAGGAAGGCTCGGGTCTTGATGAGGAGCCAGGAGTCTGGTGGCTTGGCGGGGCCTGGGCATTCAGGATTGGCGGGAGGTGCCTTCCGCACACTATCTCTCCATAGCACCATCTGCAGCTGCCTTCTGCATTTGGCCCAAGGACAGCATTGCCAATCACTTCAGGGGATTGTTGGGTCTTTTGTAAGCAAGACTTGAGAGAGGACAAATTTGACACTTGACTGCTCTCCTTGAAGTTAAAATTCCCAGCTTAGGTCAAGAAACATGACCAAAAAAAATGGGGGAGGGTATGATGCCTACGTGTGATCAGCCCTGAAAGACAGCAGAACAGAAAGAAAGTGCATACCAAGGAGATGAATGAAGGAGACACAGAAATGATCCATGGCCTTGGAGTTGCTAAAAGATCCCCTAGGAAGCTCCGTGATTCAGTTTTTTAAGAACACATGCAGCTCAGAATAAAAGCAAGAGAAAAGAAACAACGGATACACCTTTCTCTCATCTTTTTCCTAAAAGTAAAAGGCATAAGTAGAAATGTCAAGGGTTCACTGGTTGGTTATGATTGATCTGAATAAACAGTGTATGATCCTTCTCTGTTGTGATGTACAGGCCATGAGAACGTGAGCTTATTGAGGAAGGATCCAGTGGAAAAGGGGGCTGGGTAGGCCATTGTCACAAAAAGAGGACCAAGACAAGAAGCTGTGTTTTGGGGGAATACTGGAGATCATTCTAGAAGAGCAGAGAGTGAGGAGCCATCCTGGCAAATCAAAGGGTTTAGCCCATATAGTTTGTTTGTTTGTTTGTTTTCCATGATCTACTCATAACTACAGCAGGGCACTTAACTCAAAAGATTCCCATTTCAGCTCCCCTGTGTGGAAGAGGTCATGTATCATCTCTTGCCCTGGTATGTTGCATTCATCAGACCACCAACCTGTTGCTCCTTTTCTGGAGAAGGTAATGCCACCTCCACTTTTGGCTAACTCCAGCCCCAAAGTGATCCCAAATTCAGATAATTTAATATCTAGTACAGTAGAGAATCAACTAGCTGTGGTGGAGGAGAAAGGGAGACAAATAGGCACATAAACTTAAACTGGATGCCAGGTGAATGTATTGTCAAACCCGCAAAAGGTAATCAGATTTAAGACTACCCCTCTGTGCTTTCAACCCTCTAAGAGAGGGGAAGACCCATCAAACTGGCTTAAAAAGAACTTCTTCTTGAACTCACTTCACAAAAGTAGGAAGTATAAATTCTAATCCCTGTCTAAATGTGATAAAGCCATTACCTCAGGAAGCCCCAGGTGCCAGGAGTCATTCCAGTGCTGAGGAAGATCATCAAACAATGTTTGACTGTACTTTTCAATGAGTAAATTGACACACATAAATGATGCAGTGTTTATTTTCCCCCATTAAACAAATGTCAGGCAAACATTCCTGAAACTCTCAGGGATACTATACAACAAGATTCCCATGTCTAGTGACAGGTTGGAGATGATGTTTTCAAAGGTTCTCTTCCAGCTCTGGGTCGATGTGTCTGGGGTTGCTCATTTGCTGGGTTATCAGAGACCTCTCACATAGCTTTTTTATAGAGAGATTCTTGAAAGCTCATGACAAAATTTCCCATTGGGAAAAAAAATTGGTCAGGAAGCAGAGAAAGGAAGCAAAAGGAACATGTGAAATTGTCATGCATGATAAAATGAGAGCATCTGAAGATGCCTGGGGCAGTCTAAGAGAGTAGGGTGGTAAGGATGCCTGCAACTAAGGAGGAAAGGTGAGAAATTGAGGAGTACTGAAAGAAGAAAAGGAGCACAGAGGGCCTGTCACCATAAGAAAGTCCCAGGACATGGGAGGGAGAAAACTCCTTCAGGTCCCAGAGGTAAGAAAGGCTGAGAGCTTTTAACAACATTAAAGCCAGAGGTTCAGTTTTGAGTTGTGGATTACCCTCCCTCCATTCTCCTAAGCCTGTCACACACAACTGCCTTATACAGAAAATATCTGAAGGGGGAATAAAGAGAAGGGATATGTTCCACATTTGGGTTGACTCAGGATGGAGGGAGAAATGAGTCACAGAAAGGAAGATAAAAAATAAAACTGAAAGTTCAGTAGAAAAGTCAGAGTAGATGATGAAAACAAAAAATTAAGCCCCTCAAAATACATAATTTTGGGAGGACATTAAATCTAATAATAAACATGATAGAAGCTTGAAACATTTTTATTTGACTATTAATTATTATCATCATGGTGGTCTTTAAAGGCAAGAGTGATTAATACACATATTTTTTTTTTGGAAAAATTAGAAAGGGCTCCAAAAATATGTTTGATTGGCTGAACATTGACCCACATTATAACAGACTGAAATGCCAGAACAGTCTTGGTTTAGTGTAGAGGTATGCATCTGAAGGCATAGGTAGATTGCAATGGAAGAGTGAATGTATCATGCTGAGCCTACATACCCACCCTGGGAGAGACACACCTTTCATTGTGACTATAAGAAATAAATTTGGAGCCGGGCTCGGTGGCTCAGCCTGTAATCCCGTCCTTTGGGAGGCTGAGGTGAGTGGATTGCCTGAGCCCGCGGGTTCGAGACCCGCCTGGGCAACTTGGCGAGACCTCATCTCTACAATAAATCAAAAAATTAGCGTGTGCCTGTAGTTCCCGCAACTCGGAAGGCTGAGGCGGAAGGATCGCCAGAGTCCAGCAGGTCGAGGCTGCGGTGGCCGGGAGCGGCCACTGAACTCCAGTCTGGGTGACGGAGTGAGACTCCAACTCAAAAAAAAAAAAAAGAAAGAAAGAAAGAAATTTGGGATGGGTACCCCAACTTTTTAAAAGAGCTTTATGGTCAATCTTCTCTGTAGGTCAGAAACTACAGCGAGCACTGAACCCGCAGCTTCAAATGCAACCATGTGGCAGCATTTAATTACTAAAGGCACAGCGGGTGTGGGCCTACTGTATGGGCAACAGAGTCAAGGCTGTCATCAGAATTGACCAGTTTGTGGAGATCTACATACTGGCCAGTTCATCCTAGTAGCCATGGAAAGGAATTAGATAGGCAGTCTAATTCAAGTAAAATTTCTACTTGATCTGTATAAGCAGAAGAGTTAGCAAACAGGCTGAGCAAACAGAAGTCTAACTTAAATCACTGCAACAGAGTCACAACACATCAATCAATTCTTAGACTTGAGCCAGTTTACAGACCCAGTTCTCTTTAAGTGAAAGGGAAATTGGGTAACCTTGGGGAAAGACCCTGGTACACTGCCAAAAATGTATGCTATTGATCTTTTCCCTGGACTATCCCTAAAAGGACATATGGTTATACATCAAAGTAACTGTGCACTGGAGAAAGGGAAATAATCAGACTTTGGGGATATTGCTGAACACTTGCTCTGAGCTGATGCTAAGGGTCCTGCAGACCCAAAATGTCACTGTGGTCCACCAGTTAGAGTACAGCTATTATGGTTTGAATATGTCCCCTGCAAGATTCATGCTAAAACTGAAACATCAGCCTGGACTACATGGTAAGACCCCAACTCAAGAAAAGAAAAGAAAAACTTAAACACCAATGTGATAGTATTAAGAGGTGGGGCCTTTAGGAGGGGATTGTGTTATGACGGCAACACCCTCATGAGTAGAATTAATGACCTATGAAAGGGCTGAAGGGAACTAGCGAGGCCCCTCTGTTGTCCTTCTGTACCTTCTGCCATATGTGGCCACAGTATTCAAGGCATCATCTTGGAAGCAGAAACTGAGCCCTCACCAGACACCAACCTGCTGGTGCCATGATCGTGGGCTTCCCAGTCTCAATAACAGAAAGAAAATCAATTTCTGTTGTTTATAAATAACCCAATCTCAGGTATTTTGTTATAGCAACCCAAAGAGAATAAGGCAAAGGACTATGGATGTCAGGTGATCAACGGAGTTTAAGATCAGGTCCAGTAGTTCCTTGAATCCACCCTATGGATATTTTCCCAGTTCTGGAATGCCTCATTGAAATAGACATATTTGGAGTCACAAAACCAACTGTCAGGCTTTCCAGACTGGTTCCATGACCTATGGAGTGAGGGCTATTATTGAAAGGCCACTAGAACTGCCTCTACTTAGAAAAATAGTAAAGCAAAAGCAATCCCATATCTCTGGAGGGATTGAAGAGATTAGTGTCACCATGAAAGACTTGAAAGATGCAGAGGTATTGAATCTCATCGCATTCCCATTCACCTTGTTTTTTTGGCCTGTGCAGAAACCAGATAGATCTTGGAGAACGACAATGGGTTTTCATAAATTTAAACAGGTGATAACTCCTATTGCAAATGCTATTCCTGATGTGGTTTTGTTGTTTGAGCATATTAACACATTCCCTGGTAACTGATATGAAGCTATTGACCTAGAAAATGCTTTTTTCTTGGTACCTGTTAGTAGAGACCACCAAAAACAGTTTGCTTTTAGGTGGCAAGGTCAGCAGCACACCTACTCAGTGGCACATCACCTCTGATTCTATGTTACAATTTAATCCATACAAACCTTGATCACTTTTTAACCTGCTGAACAGAAAATAACAACTACTCTAGATATATTGTTCAGACATTTTCATGTCAGAGCGTGGAAAATAATCTTGCAAAAATTCACCCCAGCGAAAATGCTAGATATCCAGTTGTGAGCAGCATGTCAAGATGCTCCTTCTAAGATGATGGATAAGTTGTTGCATATGACCTTTCCTACAACCCCCCTCCCCCCAAAAAGGGACAATGCCTGGTGTACCTCTGTGGATTTTAGAGGCAACACATTCCCCGTTTGGATGTGCTACTCCAAACCATTTACGAAATGACCTGAAAAGCTGCCGATTTTGTGTAGGGTCTGGAGAAAAAGAAGGTTTTCAGGAGATCCAGGCTGTAGACTGGTGCAAACCGCTCTGCCACTTGATCCAGAAGATGCTATGGTCCTTGAAGTGTCTGTAGCAGATAAAAATGTTATAGGTGAATCGCAGCGCAGACTTATGGGATTTTGACACCAAGTCCTGACTTCCTCTATAGATAACTACTCTTCTTTTGAGAAGCAGCTTTGCTAGTGAACTTTAAAAGAGACTGAACACTTAATCATGGACCACCAAGTTACCATGTGATCTCAGCTGCTTATGATGAATTGACCCACCAAACCGTTAAGCTGGTAATGCACAGGGGCGCCCCATTATTAAATGCAAGTGGTATGTATGAAACTGAGTTTAAGCAGGTCCTGAAGGGACAAATAAGTTGCATGAGGAAATGGTGCGAATCTCCACGCTATGACTCATTTGTTACCTTCATTACCTATTCTATCCTAATCTGCATCTATGGCCTCATGGAGTGTTTCCTATCAGCAGTTGACTGAGAAAGAGAAAACTCTCACTTGACTGACATATGGTTCTACAACTTCCTCAGGTGCTACCTAAAAATGAACAGTTGTATCATGACATCATCTCTCTGGGACAGACCTGAAAGACAGTGGTGAAGTGAAATTCTCTAGTAGGCAAAACTTTGAGCAGAGTACCTGGTTGTTCATAGGGAAGAGAAATGGGCCAGAGGTATAAGTCTATACTGAAACATGGCTGTGGCCAGTGGTTCGGCTGAATTGTCAGGGACTTGAATTATGTGCTTGGGAAATTGGTGACAAGGTCTGGGGTAAAAGGAAATGAATAGACTTCTCTGAATAGGCAAAGAATGAGAAAATATTTATATCTCATGTGAATGCTTACCAAAGAGTGACCTGAGCAAAAAAAGAATTGTAATAATCAAATGGAAAGAATAATCTGTTTTGTGGATACCAGCCAGCTTCTTTTCCTAGCTACTCCTGGCATCACCCAATGAACTCATAAATAAAGCGGCCAGGGTAGGAGGGATAAAGGTTTTGCATGGGCTCTGTAACATAGACATCCACTCATCAAGAACAATCTGGATATAGCCACTTCTGAGTGCCCGATCTGCCAGCAGCAAAGCCAACACTGAGTTCTCAATATGACACCATTCCCCAGTGTAATCAGTCAACTACCTGGTGGCACATTGATTACATTAGACTGCTTCCAAAATGAAAAAGATAGCACTTTGCTCTAACTGTAATGTATGTTTACTCTGGATATAGATTTGTCTTTCCTGCATACAATGCTTCTTCCAAATCTACCATCCAAGAACTGACAGAATGCCTTATCCACCGTGATGGTATTCCACACAGCATTACTTCTGATCAAAAAACTTATTTTGCAAAAAATGAAGTGCACCGAATGGACCATGCTCATGGAATTCTTAGTTTTACCTTGTTCCTAATCATCTTGAAGTAGTTGACTTGATAGGATAGAGAATGGCCTTATGAAGACATACTGCCAGCTGGGTGATAATATAAGCAGGGCTTGGGCCAGTGTCTTCCAGAAGGCTGTATATTCTCTAAATCAGCACCCAATATATGGGGCTATTTCTCCCATAGCCAGGATTCACAGATCTAGGAATCAAGAGAGGGAAATGAGAGAGGCTTCACTCCTAGTGATCCATTAGCAAAACTTTTGCTTCTGACCTCATGATCTTATGCTCTATTGGTATGAAGATCTTAGTTCCAGAGGGAAGAATGCTTCCATCAGGAAATACAACTATGACTCCATTGATCTGGAAGTTGAGGCTGTGACCTGGCCACTTTGGATTCTTCGTGTCTTATGTATCAAGAGGCACAGAGGGTACCGGCATAACTTTGAGAAATGGTGGGTGAAGTTCAAGACCTGCTATAAGGTGAATGTCACAACAAAGTGAATCACACTAATTTTTTTGTTTTCTCAGTGCATATAAAAGTTATGTTTGTACTATACTGTGGTCTAAGTGTGCAAAAACATTATGAATAAAAACAATGGGCTGGGCTCGGTGGCTCAGCCTGTAATCCCTGCACTTTGGGAGGCCAAGGGGAGTGGATTGCCTGAGCCTGCGGGTTTGAGACCAATCCAGGCAACTTGGCGAGACCTCATCTCTACATGAAATAAAAAATTAGCTGAGTGTGGTAGTGTGAGCCTGTAGTTCCAGCTACTTGGAAGGCTGAGACAGAAGGATCACCGGAGCCCAGCAGGTCGATGCAGGGGTGGCCATGAGCGTGCCACTGCACTCCAGCCTGGGCGACAGAGTGAGACTCCAACTCATAAAAAACAAAACAACAAAAAACAAAAAAGTACATATCTTCATTTAAAAACAATTTTGGCGGGGGCGGAATACAATTTATTGGTAAAAAATGCTAACAACCATCTGAGCCTTCATCGAGTCATAAATCTTTTTGCATAATCCTTGCCTTGATGTGGATGGCTGCTGACTGATCAGTGTGGCGATTGTTGAAGGTTGGGGTGATTGTGGCAATTTCTTCAACTAAGACATCAATGAAGTTTGCCACATTGATTGAGTCTTCCTTTCATGAAAGATTTCTCAGTAGCATACAATGCTGTTTAATGGCTTTTACTCACGGTAAAACCTATTTCAGTGTTGGAGTCAATCTTCTTAAACCCTGACTCTGCTCTATCAACTAAGTTTATGTGCTATCCAGTTTTTTTGCTGTCATTTCAACAATGTTCACAGCATCTTCAACAGGAAGAGATTTCACCTCAAGAAGCCACTGTCTTTGCTCATACATATGCAGCAACTCCTCATCTGTTCAAGTTGTATGATGAGATTGCAACATTCCAGTCACATCTTTAGGCTCTCCTTCTAAGTCTAGTTCTCTTGCTGTTTCCTCCACATCTGCAGTTACTTTCTCCCCTGAAGTCTTTCATCCATGAAAGTCATCCATGAGGATTGGAAGCAACTTCTCCCAAGCTCCTGTTCATGTTGATACTTTGGCCTCCTCCCATGAATTATGAATATTCTTAAAGGCATCTAGAATGGTGAATCCTTTCCAGAAGGCTTCCAATTTACTTTGCTTAGTTACATCAAAGGAATTACTATCCATGGCAGCTATAGCTTTACACAGTATAATTCTTAAACAGAAAGACTTGAAAGTCAGAATGACTCCTTGATCTGTGGGCTACAGAATGAATGTTGTGTTCGCAGACATGAAAACACTAATCTCCCTGCACATCATCAGAGCTGTTGGGTGACCAGGTGCATTGTCAATGAGCAGTAATATTTTGAAAGGAATCTTTTTTTCTGAGCAGGAGGTCTCAATTGTGGGCTTTAAATACTCTGTAAGCCATGCTATCAACAGATGTGCTGTCATCCAAGTTTTGTGGCTGCATTTCTAGAGCACAGGCAGAGTAGATTTAGCATAATTCTTAAAGGCCCTGCAATTTTCAGAATGGTAAATGATCATGGCTTCAACTTACAGTAACCAGCGGCATTAGCCTTTAACTAGGGAGTCTGCCTGTCCTTTGATCCTCTGAAGCCAGGCATTGACTTCTCTTTAGCTATGAAAGTTCTCGATGTCATCTCCTTCCAGTAGAAGGCTGTTTATTTACACTGAAAATCTGTTTTTTAGCGTAGCCATCTTTACCAATGATCTTATCTAGATCTGGATAACTTGCGGCAGCTTCCACATCAATACTTACTGCTTCACTTTATGTTATGGAGATGGCTTTACACTTTCATGTTACGGAGATTTCCTTAAACATCATGAGCCAGCATCCATCAGCTTCCAGATTTTCTTCTGCAGCATTCTCACTTCTCCCAGCCCACATAGAGTTGGAGAGAATTAGGGCCTTGCTCTAGATTAGATTTCGGCTTTAAAAAAAGTTGTGACAGGTTTGATCTTCTATCCAGACCACTAACACTTTCTCCAAATCAGCAGTAAGGCTGTTTTACTTTCTTAACATTTGTGTGTTCACTCTGTAGCACTCTGAATTTGCTTCAATAACTTTTCATTAGCATTTTCAACTTAACTAACTGGTGCAAGAGACCTAAGATTTCGTCCAATCTTAGCTTCCAACTTGTCTTCCTCATTGGGTCTAATCATTTCTAGCTTTTGATTTAAGTGAGAGACGTGCAACTTCACTTTTCTTTTTTTAAATTTTTTTTTCTTTTTTTTGAGTTGGAGTCTCACTCTGTCACCCAGGATGGAGTGCAGTGGCATAGTCATGGCCACTGTAGCCTCGACCGGCTGGGCTCAGGTGATCCTTTCACCTCAGCCTTCCAAGTAGCTGGAAGAACTACAGGCACATGCTACCACACCTGGCATTTTTTTTTTCAATTGTAGAGAGGAGGTCTCACCAAGTTGCCCAGGCTGGTCTTGAATCCCTGGGGTTAGGCAATCCTCTCGCCTCGGCCTCCCAAAGTGCTGGGATTACAGGCTTGAGCCACCACGTTCACTTTTCACTTGAACACAGAGAGGCCACTGTAAGGTTACTAATTGGCCCAATTTGAATATTGTTGTGTTTCAAGGAGCAGGGAGACCTGAGAAGAGGAAGAGAGATGGGGGACAGCCAGTTAGTGGAACAGTCAGAACACACATAGCATTTATTGATTAAGTTCACTGTCTAATATAGACAAAGTTCATGGAGCCCCAGAACAATTATAATAATAAAATCAAAGATCCACTAGTCACAGATCGCCATAACATATATCATAAAAATTAATAAGTTTGAAATATTTTGATAATCAGAACGGACACAGAGACGTGAAGTGAGCACATGTGTTTGGGAAAATGACACCCAGAAGACTTGTTTGATGCAGGATTGACACAAACCTTCAATTTGTAAAAATCACAATATCTGTAAAGCACAATAAAGTGAGGTGTGCCTATAGTTATAAATACCAGCTACAACCATGTGACCAATTACAGAAACTAGGATGATAATTGTTATGAGTACTAATTCCTTATTTTGTTATGAATATTTTTATATACCCTAATCAAAATTTTTTCATCCATTTTCTATTTTCTTATCATCAAACATAAGATGTATTCATGATAGTTAACTTTATATCACAGTATTTAAGCCAGAGGATATTGAAGGAAAAGAGTGAACATCCAAAGACTTTGTATCCTCTGCGGAAAGGGTTAGCATGTATTCAATTATATGCAAAATAGTTGTTGCATGTTGGGTGTGAATATGACATTGTTATTGTCTTTATTTGGATATCACGTATAGTTTAATGAGATCTGTGTGAATACCAAGTTGACAAGAAATGGGCTGTGATGTTTTATGTGATAGCCAGGTTCGCATCTTCAGTTATTAAATCTAATACTAATCTAGGCATTGCTGTGAAGACATTTTGGAGATATAATTTAAGATCATTATCAGTTGACTTTAAGTAAGAGGTATTGTCCTAGATAATCTGCGTGGGTCTGATTCAATCAGTTGAAAGGCCTGAAGCACAGAGCTCTGGGGAAGAAACACTTCCACCTGTGGACAGCAGGTTCAATTCATGCAGGAGAGTTCCATCCTGCCCTTCCTGATAGCCTGTCCCGAGTCTCAGACTTGCCTAGCCAGCCCTTACTGGCTGTAAGCCAATCCTCTGCAGTAAATCTCTCAATATACCAGGGAGGGCCTCCCCCGCAAACAGAATTATCTTTTAAAGGGTGGGTCCCCTGGAGTACAGATTTCCTTCTCTGGGTAAGTGTTCTAGGAACCCATCGGCATCAGTGTACCAGTTAGCATTGTTGTGGGAGGCTGTGTTCGGCTTCAGTGAATTTTTATGCGGGGGTGATTCTTACAACGTGTCTGCCCATTTCATGATGGATGATTTATATGAACAGCCTGCCTGCACTGCGCTGGGTGTTCGGCAATTTTTGGCCAAAAACAGCATGACCCCATGCCCCATTCTCCTTATTCACCTGATTCCACGCCAAGCAACTTTTTTTTGTTGTTGTTTCCTTGAATGAAAAAAGTTCTCCATGGGAAACATTTTGCAGATGTAGAAGAGGAGAAACAAACAAATAAAAAAACCTGGCAGAAGCACTAAAAGACACTGACAGGTTCAAAAACTGTTTTGAGCAGTGTTTTTAGCATCTCAATAGGTGTATTGCTTCAAACAGAGAGTGCCTTGAAGGTGACTGAAGTTTAAACATGTGAGAATAAATATACTTTTTAAAAAATAAATTCCGGGTTTTGGGGGGATCCCTCCTCACATATCTCCTACTGGTTCTCGTTCTCTGAACCCTGACTGATACAAGTGGATATATGACTGTATGAAATATAAATATCACCAAATATAAATATATTTATAAATAAATATATATTCAGTTGGTGGCTGATAACACCATCCAACTTTTCTTCAATAGTTCAGACTATCAAGTCACATAGCTCTCTTTAACCACATGATTTAGGATAAGCTAGTTAATCTCTCTATGACTCTCTCTGAAATGAATTTGACAATCCATTTCAAGGGATACAAGGGCAACACTGAACACCTTGCACAATACCTGGCTCATCACTACAATGTTTATCTTCATCATTATAGCAACTAATGAGTCTCTTTGTCAAATGTAAAAGATTATCTAGGGGCATATTACAGTCTTCTTTTGTTAGACTGGCTCTGTTGATCCTCTTCTTTGTATTGTTTCTTTTCAATCCAACCCTGTGGTCTGGGTTGAAATTGATTGCTTCCTTGAATCAAGCAACAAATAATTAAACAGAAAAGCTATAGTCTTTATCGGAAGTTGCTTCGTTCAGACTTTTGAGCTACAACAACTGCTACTAATTTTAAGGAGGCCTTTTATTGTTCCCCAGTAGTTTCTGAAGAACATCAGCCTCCAGTCATTTCAAATGGAGCCTTCTATTTGCAGAGTCGTGTCTCTGAGTGTTTGCTGCTTGATGCTTTTTATGCTGTTACAATAACTTATACTCGTAAATAAATTAGCTTATTGGATCGTCATGACAGTCCTATGGGGTATATGCAGGTAATTATCCCCATTTTACAGGTGAAGAAAAGAGAACAGACAGCTTAAGTAACTCGTCCACGCCAGATGGCTTGACAGTGGCAGAGCCAAGCTTTGACTCCAGAGACTTTGCCCTGAACCTTTATTCCACACAGCCTCTCTATGGAGGCTGCTCCATCTGCCAAAAAGAGCAATTAGGTCTGGAAGAACAATGGTTCTGTGACCGGCCAAAAACCTATGTGGTGGGATGGGTACTGTGGGTAGATGGCGTTAAATAATGGTAAATTACTTGGGCGACCCCAGACTAAGTGGACTGGGAAGAAATCACCCATTGTCTCATGTTGCTTGGTCTCCCTCTGTCCGGGTAGAAAAGGAGCTCAAACCATGAAGATGCCGTACACTTTCCCAAGCTGATGATGAAAGTGACCATTTGCTAAAAGATATCCCATTTTTGCAAACATGGCAAGCCGCCTGCTGGTGTTATCACAGTCCTCCCTTATTAAGATGAAAGCTAGCCGGGCTCGGTGGCTCAGCCTGTAATCCCGCGCCTTTGGGAGGCTGAGGTGAGTGGATTGCCTGAGCCCGCGGGTTCGAGACCCGCCTGGGCAAGCAAGATCTCATCTCTACAACAAATCAAAAAATTAGCCGGGCGTGGTAGCGCGCGCCTGTAGTTCCAGCTACTTGGAAGGCTGAGGCGGAAGGATCGCCGGAGCCCAGCAGGTTGAGGCTGCGGTGGCCGGGAGCGGCCACTGCACTCCAGTCTGGGCGACA
>CAUYQG010117591.1:0-24911 GCA_963574415.1 Tarsius wallacei
CCTGTGTGTCCAATGATGATGGTCCACGTGTGAGTGCAAACATGAGGTCTTCCGTTTTCTGTGTCGGTGATAGCTCACTTAGAATGATGGTCTCCAGCTGCATCCATGCTGCTGCAAAGGACATGATTTTGTTCTTCTTGATGGCTGTGTAGTGTTCCATCGTGTATATATACTGCATTTTCTTTATCCAGTCCACTTTTGATGGGCATCTGGGTTGGTTCAATGTTTTTGCTATTGTGAACAGTGCAGCAATGAACGTGGGTGTGCAGGTGTTTTTTGGTTAGAGCTGTTTATGTTGCTCTGGGTGTATTCCCAGAAAAGGGATTGCTGGATTGTATGGGAGCTCAATGTTTAATTATCTGAGAAAACATCACACTGCTTTCTACAAATGTTGAACTAACTTACATTCCCACTAATACTGTGTTCTTTGGGTTCTTGACTCCATCACAGGAGAGAATTTCAGAGTGATCTCAAAGTGTAGCTTAAGACAAGATTTTATTAGAAAGAAAAGACACATTCAAGAGAGCATGGGTGTCTTAAGAAAAAGGACACCCTGATCTGTTGCTAACTGGGTGTTTTATACAATTTTTTCGTGATGATCAAGCAACCTATTTCTGGAACTAAGATTTGCGTACTACATGGCAGGTTATAATCTATTGATCACAAATTTTTCTTCTTTTTTTTTCTGGAGTCTCACTCTGTCACCCAGACTGGAGTGCAGCGGAATGCTCACAGCCACCACAGCCTTGACCTGTTGGGCTCAGGCAATCCTTATGCCTCAGCCTTTCAAATAGCTGGGACCACAGGCATGTGCCAACATACTCAACTAATTTTTTAATTTATTGTAGAGTCAAGATCTTGCCAAGTTGCCCAGGCTGGTCTCGAAACTGTGAGTTCAGGCAAACTTCTTGCTTTAGCCTCCCAAAGTGCTGGGATTACAGGCATTTACAGGCATGAGTCACCATGCCCAATGTAAGTTTTTATTCTTTTTTTTTTTCGAGTTGGAGTCTCACTCTGTCGCCCAGACTGTAGTGCAGTGGCCACTCCCGGCCACCGCAGCCTCGACCTGCTGGGCTCCGGCGATCCCTCCGCCCCAGCCTTCCAAGTAGCTGGAACTACAGGCGTGCGCTACCACGCCCGGCTAATTTTTGATTTATTATAGAGATGAGGTCTTGCCAAGTTGCCCAAGTGGGTCTCGAACCCACGGGCTCAGGCAATCCACTCACCTTGGCCTCCCAAAGTACTGGGATTACAGGCTGAGCCACCGAGCCCGGCCAGTTTTTATTCTTATCGTTTACTTCTGAGCTTACTTGTGTCCTATGGAAATCTCAAGATAATGGTAAAAGTAACTGCTTTATGGATTCATTTTCTTCCTGAAAACGCCACCCTCTAGTCCCTCCAGTCGTGCCTTATTTTCTTGTTTATGGTTTCCGCGGTTGAGTGTATCAGGCGCCCCGCATTCCTAGGCTGAATTTGGGTGCTGGGTCTACACTGGTATTGTTTTAGAGAGTTATGTCCTGATAAGATGGCACCAGGTGGATACCTGGCCATCTGGTTTTCTAATTATTTAAGCTATGCCTGCCTGCAAGAAACACATCTGTCTATCTCTAAGCTGTGCTAGCTACCCTGCCTCAATGCCACTGAGCAAGAAAGCCCAATTAGCCTTTTGCAAGATGAAAGACCCCAGGGAGGAGGACCAAGGTGCCCCAGCCAACAGCCCGCACCGACTACCAAGCACATAGCAGAGGCCATCTTGGACATTCTGGCAACCGTATGCAGCTGCGTGAGTGAGTCCAGGTGAAACCAGCAGTGCAATGGCCTGACCAACCCTCGGAAACAGGAGAAAGAATAGTCTTGTTGTTTTAAGGCACTGGGTTTAGAGTGGTATGTCATGCAGTGATAGATCGCTAACATAGATGTACCCATAGAAATATCTTCCAAGGAGAATGATACTTCTCTGAAACCCTACGACTTAAGTCCACTGGGGGCAAAAGACATGTCTCCTAGCTGCTGCATAATCTGCAAGGCTGCCCTCCCATACAGAGCCCTGGGGTTCAGAATTTCACAACCTGGAGCAGAGCCTAGGCAGCCCTTCTTCTCCATTCCTCTGCTCTCAAATTGTGCTTCCAGAGTTTGGGGCATGAGACACAGCCCACTGTGGAGCCAGATGTGTGGCATCTGATCTCACAGCCACCAAAGACTAGAGGGATCCTGGGATTATCACACGGAAGCATTTGCTTAAGGGTCACGCTCATCCATAGTTTCTATGGAAGGAGAGATGAGGGAGGAATCTTCCTTTGGATGCATGAGGAGTTTATGCTTTAGAAGTCAGTTGAGTTGTGTGTGTGCTTGGCTTTTTTTGTCAATTACTTAACGTAATCAGCAACCACTTCCTGAGAGATGACTATGTGCCAGGCATCCTGGAAATTTTCTTAGAGGAAAGTGATGCTTGTTTTGACTTAGCTATGAACCCAGAAGCAAGCCAAGATTCCTCTCAGAGAGGAATTTAGAATTATCGAGGTCAGGACCCTAAGGTACAACTTCACAAAGCATGGACTAAGACGTTTCAATGGAAAGATGCTAAAAAAAAATTAAAGTGATTAAAAAAAATTATGAAAAACTTGGTGCAAAACATTTAGAAAGCACACACACTCACACACACACACACACACAGAGAAATAAAAATCACTATCACTGTGAAGATTTTGGTGTTCTCTCTGGTTTTACCCTGACTTCAAGAGGGGCCGTTTTAAACTGGACTCTGAAGGATGAGTAGGAACTCGCCAGGTAAATCAGAGATGAAAAGCCTTCCAGCAGGAGGAAGTGGCATGTGCACAGGCCCAGAGATGTGAAAGTGCATGGTTATGGTTTGAGAAAACTGACAGGAAAGGGCCAGAAGGGCCAGAGAAAAGATCCTGACTTTGACAGGCTGGCAGAGATGTGGTCATGGAGGGCCTCAAATACCAGACCAAATAAGACAGGGGTTTGTCCTGGAGGTGATGAGGAGAGATGAAAGGGCTCCAGGGGAGGGTGTGAGTGCTCTGGCATCGTGGAGGATGGGCTGGAAGGGGGCCCTGGGAGCAGGAGCCCGAGGCCGAGGTCACAGGTGTTCAATCTTAAAGCGCGAGAAAGGGCTGCCTGTAGATTTCCAGTTCTTTCAAGGACAGGGATGTCCTATGTTGGGGAGATCGTAGGGAAATGGACTCTGTGCCTGGAGTGAAGGTTGGTGCTACCTTTTCGGGGGACAGTCCATTTACTGGCTTTGTTGCTTGGAGCAGGGAGCCAACCCCTCCATGGGCCTCAATTTTTTTGCATGAAAACGAGGATAATAAAACAATCAATCTCATAAGGTTGTTGAGAGGACCAAATAAGATAGTGGATGCAATGCTCTTATAATGCCTGACACATCAAAATAAAGGCTAAATACAGTTACCTAACATCACCATCACTAGCGTCCTCATCATCCAAATTTCAAGTGCTTGTCAGGTGTCGTGGCTCATGCCTACAATCCTAGCACTTTGGGAGGCAGAGGCGAGAGGATTGCCTGAGACCAGGGGTTTGAGACCAGCTTGGGCAACTTGGTGAGACCTCGTCTCTACAATAAAATAATAAATTAAAAAAGGCAGCCAGGCATGGCGGCACGCACCTGCAGTTCCAGCTACTTGGAAGGCTGAGGTGGAAGGATTGCCTGAGCCCAGCAGGTTGAGGTTGCAGTGACTGAGTGTGCTACTGCACTCCAGCCTGGGCGACAGAGTGAGATTCCAACTCAAAACAAACAAACAAAAGCCAACAAACTTTAAGTGCTCACATCCTATGACCTAGCTAATCTTCCTTTCAGGAATCTGTTTTATAGAAAAAAAAGCACAAGAATGTAAAGCCATGCACAAGGATATTCATGACAGTGCTTTTTTGCAAAAGCAAAAATGTGGAAATAACTAAAACGTCCATCAATAGGGGAATGATAAATAAATTATAGGAATTAATACATTCTGAACCAGGACAGTGGGAAAGAGATAGTTTGGGCTGTGGGGGGAGGGGGCGCAGAGAAGGGGATGGGAAGACACCATCCTTGAAAGTTGACTGAGCACCGAGAAGACACGTCTTGGTGTACAGCAAGTGTTCTCAGTCCTGGCTTCACTCCGGGATCTCAGAGGAGCATCTCAAATTTTCTGTTGCTCAGACCCACCCAAACCAATGGCATCTACATACCCAGGGTGGCCTAGGAATCAGTATTTCAAGACTCCCTCCCACCCCATCTCCTCCCAGACTGTTCTGAGGCATAGCCAGGATTGAGAGGTACGTTCTTCTCAGCCCCTGTCTTCTTCCTCATCCGATCAGTGTCACTGGGCTTCTGGATGTGACTCACGCCCTGGGCAGGGGATCGGTCAGAGGAAAACGTTCTTCTCCGCCCCTGTCTCCCCCGTATCTGTCTGCACCCACACCTGCCGTCCCACTGATGCCTAACCTGTCTCGTCTCACCTGACGCTGCTCTACTCTAGAAGTGAGTCCACCAATGTCCCTTCTTGCAACTCGGGACCAAAGTCATTATTGAGAGTTTGTATCCCAAGGTTGAATTCTTTAGTATTTAGTTTTCTTTTTAAATTTCATCTTATTGTTTGAGTCGAGGTCTCACTGTCTCCCAGGCCGGAGTGCAGTGGCACAATCACGGCTCATCACAGCCTCAACCTCCTAGGCTCTGCTAATGTTCTCACCTCAGCCTCTCAAGTAGCTGAGACTACAGGCACACACCACCATGCTTGGCTAATTCTTTTCTTTTCTTTTTTGTAGAAATGAGGTCTCTCTATGTTGCCCAGACTGGTCTCGAACTCCTGGGCTCAAGTGGCCCTCCTGCCTAGGCCTCCCAAAGTGCTGGGATTACAGGCATGAGCCACGGCGCCCAGCCTGGTCCTTTAATATTCGATAGAGTTGGCATTTTCCATTTTTAGTTTTTTTTTTTTTTTTTTAATGTCCTCTGATGCTACTATCTTTCCTGGAGATATTATTTTTATAATCAGAATAAAATGCACTTTTATTATAAATGGGAATAAGAGGGCAGAACTTGTTCTTGATTGCAATCAAACACGATGAAAACAATTTCCCGGCCCTGGAGACCAGCTGAAGTGACTCCCCTGGACTAATAATCTTGCAGGCAGACAGGCCAGGCTGGAAACCGCCTGCTGCAGTTTTTTTCCACTTGAATGTTATTGCAGGGAAATAAAAGGACAAGGGAAGGCAGGTCGCACGTAGTGGGCGTTGACTTGAAGTCCTCCGTTGACCCCTTTTGGGCTTCACAACAAAAGTGTAGGCTAGTTTGTGCCCATTTCACAGAGGGGGAAACTGACCTCGAAGAGGGGAACTGGCTTGTCTCACATCACAAAAACGGTCAGTGATGGAGCCAGGATTTGGCTGCACAAAACTCTTCCGAAGGAGCCCCAGCTCTCAGATTGGAATCCCCACCCCTCCCACGGCACTGCGGGACCCTCATCCCGGCACCCCGGGGGCATCTTCTGCACATCCCAGTCAGCCACGCTGACTCTGGTCTCCAGGTCCTCGTTCCCCTTTCCGGGAAGCCCCATTTTTCTTTTCGCCTGTTTTCTGCTCCCAGGGAGGCGGTCCCACGCATCCCTCCGGGTGGGCCAGGTGTCATCTCCGCCCTGCCCACTCCCGGCTCGCTGTCCTCCTACAGGGCTCAGGGCTCATCCTGCAGCACCGGGTGTCACTGGCCTGTGTCACAGCGCCGATGGCACTTAGGGCAAGGGCTGGGTCTGGCCCACCCTTGTTCGGCTCCCCCTCCCACCCCAAGCCTGTGCCCCGTGCAGCTGACCCCAAAGAAATGCATGCGGGACGGACCCATCCATTCCTGCCCGTCGGACACGCATCGGACATCCCCCCAGCCGGTTGCCCCGGGCCACCCGTCCGCAGCGCCCGGGAGCCCCGCGCGATCCTGCAGGCAATGCTGCGCCCTGGCGTCGCCTCTCGGCTCTGCGGCTCCCTCTCGCCTGTTGCTGCATTCTTTCTAGTGGGAGGCTGAATAGAGGGGAAGGCCACGATGCGCTCAATAACTCAAGGGCTTTTTTTTTTTTTTTTTTGGAGACAGGGGGTCTGGCTCTGTCACCCAGGCTGGAGAGCGGTGGCTGGATCATAGCCTGGAACTCCCAGCTCAAGCAAGCCTCCCGCCTCAGCCTCCCAAGTAGCTGGAACTACAGGTGTGTGCCATCATGCCCAGCTAATGTTTTCTAAAAATTGTTTTGTGGAGACGGGGTCTCACTATCTTGCCCAGGCTGGTCTCTCCAAGCCCTGGGCCCAATCGATCTTTCCGCCTCGGCCTCCCAGAGTGCTGGGATTACAGGCATCAACCACTGCACCCTTGCCAGGGCTTCTGAGTGGGGAAGCAGAGAGCGGGCCCCAGGACTGCCCCGGCTCAAGCCTGAGATGGGATCACTGCCCACCTCTTGGGGTGGCCTGGAAACTGGGCATTGCTTCAAGCTCCCACATTACTCAAGGGCTTGAACTTTGACGGTTTTCTGTTTATAAAATGAATACAGGTGCCTTCCAGAAAAATCTGAGAAACAGAAAACTGTAAAGAAAATAAAGATGACATGGAAACCCAGAGACACGAACTGCTAACCGTTTTGGTGTGTATTCTTCAAGTATATCTTTGATGCATATCAATGTACTTATTACTACAAAATTGAGATTATAATGTATGTAGGGTTTTTGTTTTAGTTTAAATAGCATTTACTATGTCCTGAGTTCAGAAGTGGAAGAAAATCTGAAAAAATAGAAAAGCATAAAGGAGAAAAATTTAAAAATCATTTCTAATCCCACCACCCAGAGGTAACCTCTCTTCCCAATTAAGCTTATATTTGTGACAATCAACTATTATATATCTATTTGTTTATTTATTTTTTGAGTCGGAGTCTTACTCTGCCACCCAGGCTGGAGTGCAGTGGCATGCTCACGGCCACTGCAGCCTTGACCTGCTGGGCTTCCTTCAGCCTCAGCCTTCCAAGTAGCTGGAACCACAGGCACACGCCACCATGCTCAGATAATGTTTTGGATTTATTGTAGAGACCAGGTCTCGCCAAGTTGTCCAGGCTGGTCTCGAACCTGTGGGCCCAGGCAGTCCTCTTGTCTCTGCTTCCCAAAGTGCTGGGATGACAGGTGTGAGCTACTGCACCCAGCTATTATATATCTATATAACAATCCATTTTGCGAGAAGTCAAGTCAGAAATAAAAAAAATTCCTAAGGGAAAAATTCATTTTTATACCAGGGTTACACAACTGCAGTATATGCTTATTATTATTTTTTTCTGCCTGAAAATGTCTCACCATCTCCTGGAAGCCTCCTCCAACCTCCCCTTCCTCCACGCCCACCCAACATGTTCCAGTGATAGGGCTCCCATGGAAGTTGCCATGGTCTTCTGTGAACATGAGTTCTGTAGGGATTCGGTTTTAGGAGCAAAATTGCTTGAAAAAGGGCATGTGCTTTTATTTTATTTATTTTTTATTTTTTACACTGGAGTCTTACTCTGTCCCCAGATTGGAGTGCAGCGGCATGCTCCTGGCCACTGCAGCCTTGACCTGCTGGGCTCTGGCAATCCTTCTGCCTCAGCCTTCCAAGTAGGCAGAACTACAGGCATGCACTACCATGCCCGGCTAGTTTTTGATTTACTGTAGGGACAAGGTCTCGCCAAGTTGCCCGGGCGGGTCTCGAACCCGCAGGCTCAGGCAATCCGCTCACCTCAGCCTCCCAAAGCACGGGATGACAGGCTGAGCCACCGAGCCCGGCCGGGCATGTGCTTGTAAACATTTTGATAGCCACCACCAAATTCTTGCAAAGAAATGGGAGAAATTTGCACTCTCATCAGTAGTCATGAGAGTGCCCGTTTCCCAATAGGGTCACGAACAAAATGTCAACCTTTTGGCCTCTGGGGTCACGTACCTTAAGTTGGGCTAAAATGTCCTGGACGTATACTGTCCCAGGCACCAAGGGCTTGAACTTTGATGGTTTTCTGTTTATAAAATGAATGCAGGTGCCTTCCAGAAAAATCTGAGAAACAGAAAATTGTAAAGAAAATAAAGACCTGTAAACCCAGAGACACAAACTGTTAACCATTTTGGTGTGTATGCTTCAAGTGTATCTTTGATGTGTATCGATGTACTTATTACTACAACTAATGCTCATTGAATCCTCGCAGTAGGATTATCTTCATTTTACAGATGAGGAAACCGAGGCTTAGAGAGGTTAACCCACCTCAACACAAATAATTGAGTGGAGAGGTCCGCGTCTCCTGCACTTATCCTCTCGTTCAGCAATTCTCAAGTTTGAACGTCCATGGACATCACTCAGGTGCCCACCCACGGTGGACTAGATAAAGAAAATATGGTACCTATACACCATAGAATGCTACACAGCCACAGAAGAGAACAAAATCGTGTCCTTTGCAGCAACTTGGATGCAGCCAGAGACTATCGTTTTAAACGAATTATCACAGAAACAGAAAACTGAATAATGTGTGTTCTCACTATAAGTGGAAGCTAAACACTGAATACACAAGGACATGGAAGATGGGGACAGCAGACACTGGGGACTCCTAACGGGAGGAGGGAGAGAGGGAGGTAAGGGTTGAAAACCTACCCATTGGGGTACCATGATCACCACCCAGTTCAATAGAAGCCCAAACCTCACTGTCATGCAATATACCTGTGTAGCAAGCCTGAATAGAAACAAAATAAAAATATGACCCCGCAATCCCCCGACTGGGAATATACCCTGAAGAACTCAAATCACTCTATCAAAAAGATACCTGCACACGTATGTTTATCGCAGCATTGTTCACAATAGCAAGAACCTGGAAGCAACCATGCTGTCTATCAAAAGAGTCCATGGATTTAAAAAATGTGGTACATATACACGATGGAATACTACGCAGTCAGAAAAAAAGAACAAAATCAAGAATTTCGCAGCAACCTGGATGGAACTAGAATCTATAATACAGAGTGACCTCTCACAGAAACAAAGATCTGAGTATCACATGTTCTCACTCATATAGTGAACCTTGAACATCCAACGTAATACTATAAGAAAATGACTGACAGTGGTGGGAAACTATGGGGGGGGGGAGGGGAAGGGAGATGGGATTAATGGTAGTCAATATCTGTCTGGGGACGGGGAGACACCTCTTATCAACAAGGGTGCCTGAACAAAGCATATTTGTATACCTAACTCTTAACTGTACCCCACAATATCATAATAAAAAATACTGATTATTTAAAAATACATACATACATACATAAAACTGGTTGGACTTCATCTCAAGTTTATGACTCAGTAAGTATGAAATGGGCCCAAGTATGGGCATTTTTAAGTTCCCAGAGATGTCGTCTCTGCTGGTCCAGGGACCACACTTTGAGAGCTATTGATCCTACTACACTAATGAAGACCTAGCTGGAAACGACCTTGCAGACCTATCTTTGACTTTGGTTGGGTGCTCATTTGAACTCTATGTGTTCTACAAACATTGTGTGTGTGTGTGTGTGTGTGTGTGTGAATAGACTCTTCCACGCCCCTTTGAGTGCCCTAGGCACATAATCGCACCTTCTTCAAGACTGTTTTTCCACCCCTCTAGTGGAGATGATGCTCAGAGGAGCTCTTGGGGCATTACAAGGAATAACGTATGTAAACGTCACTCTGAGGATGGCAAATGTGGTTCTAAAACTAGTCATAATTATTATTATTATTTTTTTGAGTTGGAGCCTCACTCTGTCGCCCAGGCTGGAGTGCAGTGGCACGCAGCCTCGACCTGCTGGGCTTCAGCGATCCTTCCGCCTCAGCCTTCCAAGTAGCCAGAACTACAGGCGTGCGCTACCACACCCGGCTGATTTTTGCTTTATTGTAGAGACAAGTCTCGCCAAGTTGCCCGGGTGGGTCTCGAACCCACGGGCTCAGAAAATCCACTCGCCTCGGCCTCCCAAAGTGCTGGGATCACAGGTTGAGCCACCAAGCCCAACCAGTCATAATTATTTCTGCCAGTGGAGACGCTGAGTAAGGGGAGAAACACTTGGGAGTTGGGAAGGCATGGACGGAGACCGTGGTCCAGCCAACGGTGTGACACTGGGCAAGTCTGCTCACTTCTCTGAGCCTCCAATTTCTTCTCTTTACAAGTGGGGATATGATGGGCTCTTGGAAGAAACAGTCTCTTTCGTGTATCTCCCCTCTCCTGTTCCAGAAACTTGGAGATAGTGTGTCTTCTGTGGACATAGGGATGGCTCCAGAACTGTGATTATAATGTGGCCGTCCACAGCCACGTTCCCTCTGACTCCAGCAATAACGTTCCCTGTTCTTTCCGCCTCCTGGTGGTGACTCTTTCATGACGCAAAATGGATTCCTTTCCACATCTGAACAGGAGGTGAGGACACTGCAGATTCCTGGAAAGAGCCTAGGCTGAGACCAGTGGCCACAAGGACCCTGAACTGCTGGGGATATGGCAACACAGAAACCCACATCCTCACCCTCGTAAGCTTGCTGATATGAGACTGTGACCCCAAGGATGTCAACCTTCATCCCACCCCCTCATGGTAAATACTAGAATTCATAGAAAATCACAAGGTGTCCTCAAATTGACCTAGTGAGCTCACTGACCCTTGGGAACACCAGAAATGTGGCTGCAGTTGGAACTTTTCAGGCTGTGATGTACACAGCATCACCTTGGGCTCTAGTTAGATTCTAGCTCAGTAAGTAGGTCTGGGATCCAGCCCAAGAATTTGCATTTCTTTTCTTTTTTTTTTTTTTTGAGTTGAAGTCTTACTCCGTAGACCAGGTTGGAGTGCAGGCATGCTCACGGCCAACCCAGGGCGCCGGCGATCCTTCCATCTCAGTCTTCCAAGTAGCTGGAACTACAGACACATGCTACCATGCCCAGCTAATTTTTTATTTATTGTAAAGATGAGGTCTTGCCAAGTTGCCTAGGCTGGTCTTGAACCCGTGGGCTTAGGCAATCCACCCACCTTGGCCTCCCAAATTGCTGGGATTACAGGCTGAGCCACCGAGCCAGGCTGAGAATTTGCATTTCTAACAAACTTGGATACCTCTGGTCTGCAGACCACACTCTGGTTATCTAGAGTTTTGTATTTTTTTTTTAAGTTGGAGTCTCACTCCGTCACCCACACTGGAGTGCTGTGGTACACTCATGGCCACCACAGCCTCGACCTACTGGGCTCAGGCAATCCTTCCGCCTCAGCCTTCCAAGTAGCTGGAACTATAGGCACACGCCACCATGCCTAGCTAATTTTTTAAATTTACTGTAGACATGAGGTCTCAACCAAGTTGCCCAGGCTGGTCTTGAACTCCTGGGCTCGGGCAGTTCTCTCACCTCTGCCTCCCAAAGTGCTGAGATTACAGGCTTGAGCCACCATACCTGGCTTATTTAGGTTTAAGTGATACTTTAGATCAGGGGTCCCCACCCCCCGGGCCACGAAGTATCAGCCCACGGCCTGTTATGAACCGGGCCATATAGCAGGAAGTGAGCGAGCGAAGATTCATCTATATTTACAGCCGCTGCCCATGGCTTGCATTAATGTCTGAGTTCTGCCTCCTGTCAGAGCACCTATGGCATTAAATTCTCATAGGAGTGCGAACCCTACTGTGAACCGCACATGCGGGGGATCTAGGTTGCATGCCCCTCATGAGAAGCTAATGCCTGATAATCTGAGGTGGAGCGGAGGCGGTGATGCTAGCTCTGGGGAGGGGCTGCAAATACAGATTCACATGAGCAGTGAGGTTTGAGGGCACAACCACTCCCCACCCCACTGCTGTCATCTGTGGAAAAATTGTTTTCCACGAAAACAGTCCCTGATGCCAAAAAGGTTGTGGGTCGCTGTTTTTTATCATCACTGCCAAACGTGGCCTTATTTTTCTACATCTTCCAGTAGACCTCTGAATATGCAAAAGAAAAATGGGTTTGTGAACAGATTCCTGTTGCTTATATCTCTGGACAGGACTGGAGGCTTGGGAGTCAGATCCAGCCCCCAGGACAGCTGTCAAGTGACGAGGAGTGGCCTTAAGCATGCCCTTCACGACTAGAAATCCTGGTTTCCTCATCTGTGAGTGGAGAGACCCTTCCTCTGCCTCATTTAAGCAAAGTGTTGACTGTGAGACATTTTAAAAGGATCGGAATCAAGAGTCTCCATTTGGTCACTTTTTTTTTTTTTAAGTCGGGTTCTCACTCTGTCACCTAGGCTGGACTCTCACGGCCAATGCAGCCTTGACCTGCTGGGCTCTGGCGATCCTTCTACCTCAGCCTTCCAAGTAGCTGGGACTACAGGTGTGTGCCACCATGGCTGGCTAGCCTTCTTTTTGGTTTTGTTTTGTTTTGTAGAGACGAGGTCTCACCAAGTTGCCCAGACTAGTCTTGAACCTGTGAGCTTAGGCAATCCTCTCGCGTAGGCAATCCTCTCGCCTCCACCTCCCAAAGTGCTGGGATGACAGGCATGAGCCACCCCATCCAGCACTTGACCGTTTTAATCCAATATTTTTAGTTAAGTTGTGGGTTATCTCTGGCGAAGTCGCCAGGGTTCGGAAACAAGCAAATATAGGACAGGCCATTCACTGAAAATTTACTATGTGCCAGGCATGCAGGATTATCTCTTTTAATCTTTACAACAACTCTGTGAGGTAGATTCAATGAATTCTCCAAACAATCAAAACAAAACTGACCATTGCAGAGAACGTCACTGGTCCAAAGGCATATATTTTATAGATGGGCACAAGGACTGGACCGGGCTCTGACTCCTTGCTCTTGAATATATTTAAATACTTCCAGTGACAAAGAGATGCTGTCATCAAGTCGATGCAGAAACACGACCAAGAAGATAAAATGTCCAGTTCTGTGTTAAGCCTGTTATGAAGGCACTCCCCAGTCTTAGGTTAATTTTGACTTTCTCTGTTAACAATGAAAAATGTCAGTTCCATGCCAGAGTCAAACAACATAAAGGCACATCTCCCCCCCCGTCCTGTGCAATGGTGTTAGCCATCAGGGTCTAAGGCAGAAACCATTTCCTCCCATGCTCATAAATCATATTCTTGGAATCACATTGGTGTGGGGCTGGGGGCGGGGAGTGGGAGACTTTACCTCTGTACGGAGTTCAAAAAGGTGTAAGGCCGGTGGCCCAAAATAGAAATATATAACCTCTGAAAGGCATAATACAAAAATATCCCTTCCTTGGGAACCTCTGATGGTACTGCAGATAGTAGCTTTGAACGAAAGGTACCATCAACTGTAACATACAAACTGCTTTATCCTTTGCATATAAATAAAAGAGAGAATTGGTTTTCATTCTGAGTTTATTTAACATTTCATCCAGTTCAACTGAAGGAACACATGGACTCTGACACGGACTCTGACACCGTGCTAACACGGAAACAACTGCCAATCAGTAAATGCAAGCATACTTCTTTATATCATGTCAATAGGAATATTAACAACTATTTACCTTTACAAGCTTATTGCACTTTATGTGGATTTTTTTCCTCCAGAAAAGGTATTTCTAAAAGATCAGCAAGAATTACCGATCTCGGTTCATTTGTTCTTTTTTATAAACCATGATTAAACTATAGTTAACATGTCTATATAAAAGTATTAAGTGCCCGAAGCACCAGGCACAGTGGCTTACACCTGTAATCCCAGCACTTTGGGAGGCAGAGGCGAAAGGATTGCCAGAGCCCAGGGGTTCAAGACCAGCCTGGACAACTTGGCAGGACCTCGTTTCTACAATAAATTAAGAAAAATTAGCTGGGCATGGGGCACATGCCTGTAGTTACAGCTACTTGGAAGGCTGAGGTGAAAGGATTGCCTGAGCCCAGCAGGTCAAGGCTGCAGTGGCTGTGACCATACCACTGCACTCCAGCCTGGGAAACAGATGGAGACTCTGACTCAAATAAGAAAAAAATGCCGGGCATGGTGGCTTACGCCTGTAATCCCAGCACTTTGGGAGGCTGAGGCAAGAGGATTGCTTTAGTTCGGGGGTTTGAGACAAGCCTGGGCAACTTGGTTGAGACCTCACCTCTACAATAAATCAAGAAAAAAAAGCCGGGCGCGATGGCGCACGCCTGTAGTTATAGCTATTTGGAAGGCTGAGACAGAAGGAACAACTGAACCCAGCAGGTCGAGGCTGTGATGGCTGTGAGCATGCCATTGCACTCCAGCCTGGACAACAGAGTGAGACTACAACTTAAAGAAAAATAAAAAAAGCCCGAAGCATCGAAAGACAATGTTTAAAAAGACACATCTCCAAGTTCATAACCCCTTTGATCACTATGCTTTGGTTATATCTTCCTGGTGTGTCAAGTTTTGGTTAGTTCGTCAGTCTTCTAACCAGTCATTAACTTTCCACTGGAGGTGAATGTTTTGAAATGGGGCCACAAGTCAGCTGAGGGGAGGACTCTGAGATGGAGGAGGGTGCACAGGGGAGATATCGAGTACTGTAACCTCTTCGGAAAGTGGCCTTGAGGCACCTTGTGGAGATCTGTCCCGAATTCCAGGCTGTGACCACTCTTTTTTTTTTTGAGTTGGAGTCTCACTCTGTCGCCCAGACTGGAGTGCAGTGGCCGCTCCCGGACACCACAGCCTCGACCTGCTGGGCTCCGGCGATCCTTCTGCCTCAGCCTTCCAAGTAGCCGGAATTACAGGCACACGCTACCATGCCCGGCTGATTTTTTAAAAATTTATTGTAGAGATGAGGTCTCGCCAAGTTGCCCTGGTGGGTCTCGAACCCGTGGGCTCAGGCAATTCACTCACCTCAGCCTCCCAAAGCGCGGGATTACAGGCTGAGCCAACGAGCCCGGCTGTGACCACTCTTAAAAAGAGAAACTGAGGGCAACAGGATCTGCCCAAGGCCAGAATGTCACAAGGAAGCCATTTGGTTTCCAACAGCTTAAGACAGAAAATCTAAATGAGAAGATTCTGGTGTCATCGAGGAGGGCTCGGAGCAGCCCAAAGCTTCAGATCCACGCATCCATCCTTCCAGAGAAAAGAGAAACACAGACACAAGGCACACCATTTTTTCTTTATGAGGAAATTCAGTCTGGTCACATTGTCAGAAAACAAACACACAAATCTGTCAAAACTAAATTGTTTCTATATTTTTTCACCTACAAATCTCTGAATTACAACGCTCTCTACTCCGTGAAATCATCGCCTCGCAGTCGTCCCTCTGTATCCAAGGGGAATTGGTTCCAGGACTCCCTCTGATACTAACAGCCATAGATGCCCAAGTCCCTTATATAAGACAGTGCAGGATTTTCATATAACACACACACACACACACACACACACACTATAAACCTTAAATCATCTCTAGATTACTTATAATATCTAATACAATGTTAAGGGCCATGTCAGTAGTTGTTAGACTGTATCAGTTTTTAAATTTGTATTATTTTTCACTGTTGCATTATCATTAAAAAAAATATTCTTGGTCTGCAGTTGGTTGAATTCACAGACGTGGAACCCATGGATAAGGAGGGCCGATTGTGTGGCGTTAAAACATCTACAGACTTAAGTACAATCTTTGTTATAGCAAATATATTACCTGTGAAATTACTACGAGTGATGTAAACAGTGGTACATGGTTTCATTATTTTCAAACAGGGTGGAATGCACTATACAATATTCAAGTAAAATTCACTGTGACCGATTCATACATATATTATCTGTATCTTTCTGAAAGCCGAAGACATCTATAAGGGTGATGAGAAAAAACACATAGGCAGCTGGAACGGTGGTCTCACTTCTTAAAAAAAAAATCTGACAAGCCAGATTCAGCCCAGTCATACGGCATTGGTATTGAATATACTTCCAGAATCTGACATTTGTACATTTCAGCTACCTGATATTTGATGTAAATAATGGAATATAAAGTTAATAACTGCAAGGTAAGATTAACATCTTTATAAGAATGTAAACCTTCTCCCAAGGAAACCCGCCCCCAACACGAACGTATATATTTCTGGCCGCAGAGAAGGCGTGTGTGATGGTGCCTTCTGGAAGGTATACAAAGGGGCTTTTACTCTCAGATTTAAAAACTCCATCATGCACCGCAGGCCTGTCCACTGTCCAGACTGGAAGCAAACCACCCTTAACATTTAAGGGTAAGTTCTTACAGGTTAGCCTCAGAGCTTCTGGATTTTCCCAATTCGCTGCTGAAATCTTCTTGATTTGCGACAGGAGTGAGATGGAAATTCAGTATTTTAAGTGGATTCTTTTTTCACTGATTGACAATATAGAAATATTCACTGACCATATACTGAGCTCCTATTCTATTTCCAGCAGTGTCTTTTTAAAATCTCGAGGGAGGGCTGGTATATTGTCTTTGAAACCCAGTGACTATAAAAGCCACAGGAAGGGTATTTCTGTGAATCCTAACTTGATTCTACTGTAGGTAGGGGCATCAGCAGGTGTCGGGCACCTGGCCCACACCGGGTGTTGTGGTATAAGTAGCAGCTTTATTCTAAAAGGCTAATGTGGATCTTTAAAAGGGCTTTGTGAGCGGGAGAACTCAGGTCGGACAGGCTCTTCCTCCCCAGCGTGGCCGCCTGGTCTCCTGCCCTGCTTTACAATCCCTTGTTAAAGTACACACGACGCAATTCAGGATGGGCCTCTCGGATCTTAGCTTGCAACTCGGCCTCCAGGCTTGTCACAGACATGGAACTGGATAAGGGGAGAAACGACAGGGTCATTACATGGGCAGAGGTGGGAACCAGAAGCTACAAGGAGTAGGCAGAGGGCACAGACGCAGAGAGCCCAGGCCTGGTGCAGTGATACATGGTACTGCTCGAGAAATGCTTTGTGCCCAGCTGGAAAACACATATTCTATTCCTTTCAGAAAATCACCATTAGTAATTTTAAAAAGGCACTTTCAGAGCCTAACACCCAACCCTTTTTACTTCTTTTTATTTTTTTATTTTTTTGAGGCAGGATCTCACTCTGTCACCCAGGCTGGAGTGTAGTGGCACAATCACAGCCCACCACAGTCTCAGCCTCCTGGGCTCAGGTGATACTTCTGACCCATTCTCCCTAGTAGCTGGGGCAGGCATGCGCCACCACACCTGGCTATTTTTTTATTTTATTTTTTATTTTATTTTTTTAGTAGAGATGAAGTCTCACTATGTTGCCCAGGCTGGCCTCGAACTCCTGGGTGCAACCAATTCTCCTGCCTCAGCCTTCCAACGTGCTGGGGTTACAGGTGTGAGTCACTGCGCCAGGCCCCCTTTTTACTTCTCATATTTTTAAAAGCTGAAAAATCTCTTATTGCTGGCAAGAGGATACAACGAGGACACTCTCAGACCCTGCTGGTGTTGGAAAACCAGTCTGTGGTAATGCCATTCCCAAGGAAGACAATATAAATGTTCGCCACTGATGAAAAAAAGATACATACACTCAGTGGAATTTATAACACTAACCATTTGCTTATGTGAATGGTGCTTTTGTTCCCTGAATCATAATCCATGCTTATTATATATCTTTTAGAAAATGCTAAAATTTTAGCACAAAGAAACCCAAACTCGTAGTCCCACCATTGAGAAAAAAACGACTGTTAAGTTTTTTCTTTATGCACTTAAAATATGTATTTGAAGGTATTACAGGGGTATATGGAAGTCTAAGTAGAAAGTGACTCTGTGGGTTTTCAAATTTAAAATACTTTTAATCTCAAAATAATAACAGCTACCTTTCATTTTTTTTGTTTTTGTTTTTTGAGTTGGAGTCTCACTGTCCCCCAGGCTGGAGTGCAGTGGCACGCTCATGGCCACTGCATCCTCGACCTGCTGGGCTCAGGCGATCCTTCTACCTCAGCTTTCCAAGTAGTTGGCACCACAGGCATACGCCACCATGCCGGGCTGATTTTTTTTTTTTAATCGTCTATACTGGGTTTCCAGAACAGATTCTGAAGGTTCTGCCCTCGTTAAGGGGGGGGGTGGGGGAGGATGGCACCTCTGGAGGCCTTCAGGTGAGGAAGGTCTCCCTGTCTGTGAGATTTACATCTCTATTCAAGAAGAGTAGGGTCAAAGACAGAGTGGGAGAGCCGACAAGAGGTGGGATTCTCTGTCAGATACAGGGACCAGAGCATACCATCCAAAACCAGTTTTGCAAAGCTAGAGGATTAAAGACCATATGTTTGGGAACTGCTGGCCCACGGATGGAAAGGGTGTCACAGAGGCAAGGAGCCTGGCCACGTTAACACAAAACCACAGACTACAAAAAACGCGGTTTTGCGTCTTGGCGTGAGGTCGGGAGGAGACTGAGACCTGGATGTAGACAACCCTGACTTCGTGCCAGTCAACCCAGCCCCTAGATCAAAGGCAGGATTCGAAGGCAGCTCGTGATGAAAGACACGTCTGAGAAAGCTTTTAAGGCAAAATACCAAGTCGGAAGAAGGGAAGCAAACACACCGAATGCCTAAGCTAAGTGCATGCCATCTCTGTCTCTGGAGGTGGAACGAAAATTCTAACATACCTGTACTACAGATGCCTTTGCGGATGGATGGGATGACAATGAGCCTTATTTCAATTTCTATAAAAGTGAGTTTCACGCTAAAGTTAACTTGGCTCTTACAAAAGAATAAAGCGCTTTTGGGCTTGATGAAACAGGGTAGAAAAGAGCTGGGTGCAGAGAGTTTTGAAGTTCGACAGATGTGGGCTGTTTCCGCCTCTGTCAACTTCTGAAGACCTTGGCTGCATTATCTCCATGAGTCTTCATCTCCCTCCCAGTGAAATGGAATAAAGCACCTGCGTCTTCACCTGACTTTTAGGGTTAAAACTCATGATCATTCTGAAGAATAACAAATACATACCTTTTCTGAGGAAACAGAGCACAGCATAGGGGGGTGGCAAATACCAAACTTAAGAGAAAGAAAGAAAAAAACAAGAGACAAGTCAGAGCATTTCAAAATGGTCTACTTTCAGATTATTTTTCTATTTCACATTCCTAACAAACCCTTTTCTTTCTTGAGAGCATTATATTGCCTGACACAAACGTGTCCTTTGTGTGCAAGTATTATGACCTAGGATTGGCAAATAATGAAAAAGCAATAATCAAAGAGAAAACAGGAGTTTCAAAAAAGAGCCACCCAAATAGCTCCACACATTGTAGGTTTCTCCAGGGACAGTTTATGCCTACCTAATGAATGGAACCGCAAGTTACAGATGTTTTGGGATAGTCTCACTCCCAAAACATGTGTCCCGTATCATCCAACCTTTTCCTCACCCTTCGTATGCAGTGTATTTATATTTTATAAAGAAATTAATTACATAAAAGTAGCATCTACTCACCAGAAGCCAACCAATCCAACTTGAATAGGTGCACTCATCCATGGGAACCTCTGTGGCGAGAAAGAAATGATTTTGAATATTTTCTATATAAGCTCTTGGAGACAAGCTCTTCTGTGGGCTAACCGGGAAGAATCTCACCCCGTTACGAGATGCAAATGGCACACGGTTAGTGGATATGTGGGAAGCACTATACAAGGGGGTTAGTCCTGACTCCCTATACCCTCTTGATCTGTAAACGAACACACATGCAAAGATCAAGTGGCTTCTATTTTATTTTATTTTTCTCCTTGCACGTATAATCTGAGTGCTGAGTAGAAGCTGGAGAAATAGGTACCATTTAATTATAATTTATCTCCTGGATGGGGGCAGGTTTGAAGGCAAATAGCCCTGCACTCAAATTTACTTTTCTTTTTCTTTCTTTTTTTTTTTTTTTGAGTCAGTCTCACTCTGTCACCCAGGCCGGAGTGCAGTGGCATGCTCACAGCTACCTCAGCCTCGACCCACTGGGCTCAGAAGATCCTTCTGCCTCAGCATTCCAAGTAGCTGAACTTCGGGCACACGCCACCATGCCCAGCTAATTTTTTTTTTTAAATTGTAGAGATGAGGTCTTGCCAAGTTTCCCAGGCTGGTCTCGAACGCCTGGGCTCAAGCAATCCTCTTGCCTCTGACTCTCAAAGTGCTGGGATTGCGGGCATGAACCACCACACCTGGCTCTGCACTTCACTTTTCTCTGCTCTACAAGTTAGCTCCCTATGGCAGTGAAGGGGCAGGCGGAGTCTAACCTCTCCAAGCTTGGGTTTCCTTGTTAGGGCGCAAAATGAACAGCAGAGCTGCTTCCTAAGAGTGTGTGGATGCAGACATGCCAGGTAACGTTCATAAGGCACCTAGTACGATACCTGGGACGCAGTAGACACCCCATAAATGCTTACCCTCATGCCCCCGCACCTATCTTTCTTGGTTTTCGTCACTGTCAGTATGGTTACAACTATTCTGGGCATCAAACATTTTGCTAGTCACGCCTTCTTTTTTTCTAAATGGAAATGAACGAGTTGGTTGGTCTTTTGGAGAATAAATGCTGTTAGATTTTGTTAGAAAAAAGTGGCACCAAAATACATACTCTAAAGAGCAATGAGATATATGGTTCTATAAATAAGGCCATAGAAATAGCTGCCGCCAAGTTGTGATCTGGTTGTAATGAAACCAGTCAACTTAGTTAAGAGTCAACACAAGCTGTTACAAGACATCGTGCATGAGAAGCATACCCAAGACCCTAGGTGGACTCCTCTGGTGAAAGGGGACGTCGGGAGGGTCAACATTAAGGGGAGGGAGAGATGGACTAGAGAGGAAAGGAAAGACGTCCTCAAGGGAGCCCGATCCACACAGGCTATGCAGACAGAAAGAAAAGAAGGCTGTCAGTTAAGGCATGTCCCTGTAGTGAGGAATTTTTTTTTTTTTTTTTTGAGTTGGAGTCTCACTCTGTCACCCACACTGGAGTGCAGCAGCCACTCCCGGCCACCGCAGCCTCGACCTGCTGGGCTCCGGCGATCCTTCCGCCTCAGCCTTCCAAGTAGCCGGAATTACAGGCGCGTGCTACCATGCCCGGCTATTTTTTTTTAATTTATTGTAGAGATGAGGTCTCGCCTGCCCAGGCGGGTCTCGAACCCGCGGGCTCAGGCAATCCACTCACCTCAGCCTCCCAAGGCGCGGGATTACAGGGTGAGCCACCGAGCCCGGCTGTAGTGAGGAATTTTGTGAGTATCTAGTTGTATCTTGGGCAATTGTCTCTGATGATGAAGGATTTTTTAAAGTTTAATTTTAATTTTTTAAAAAAACCCTTTTAACTTATATTAAAAAAATTTTTTTTTAATAGGGAGACAAGGTCTTGCTATGTTGCCCAGGCTGGTCTCAAATTCCTGGGCTCAAACAATCCTCCTGCCTCAGCCTCCCCAAGTGCTGGGATTACAGGCATGAGCCACTGTGCCTGGCCAGATGAAAGATTTTCATAAGAAGGTGGTGAATAGGCCAGGCGTGGTGGCTCAAGCCTATAATCCCAGCACTTCGGGAGGGGGAGCCGAGAGGATTGCCTCGAGCCCAGGGGTTTGAGATCAGCCTGGGAAACTTGGTGAGACCTCATCTCTACAATAAATTAAAAAAAAAAAAATTATGAGACTGAACTCACAACCAAAAAAAAAAAAAAAAAAAATTAGACGGGCATGGTGGCACATACCTATAGTTCCAACTGTTTGCAAGGCTGAGGCTGCCTTGACCTGAGCCCAGCGGGTCAAGGCTGCGGTGGCCGTGAGCGTGCCACTGCCCTCCAGCCTGGGTGACGGAATGAGACTCCAGCTCAGAAAAAATAAAAGGAAGGTGGTAAACACTCGCCCTAGCACTTCCTAGGCATGTGGCCTCTGGGTTGGTGCACAGGCTTGGTGCAAGCCCAGCACTGAGTGAGCCCGTGGATGGATAAACCTGGCTGTGAGAGTGCTTCCTCCTTTCGTGTGGGCTCTTGTCTGCCACTAACCTGTTAAGTTGGGCTGACCTGTTACTCCAAAGGGAAGGCTGGGTGCACTCTCAGAGGAGGGTGTGTGCAATTGCAGGCTGATTGCAGATCCCGCGGAGGCTTTGATGGAAAGGCTTGTAGAGATGCCCAGCATCCTTACAAACCCTGCCCGCTGGGGTCCCTTCTCCCGACTCTACCTCCAGAATCCCATCCGACCTCACTCAACCATTCTCAAATAGAGCTTAGTCTGACATGAAATCAGGGAGCCGAGGACATCTGCTCTTTCACTAGTTGCTCACAAAACTCCTCAAGTATGGACGGACATGTCTTCACTAACAGAACAGAGGTTATTTTGTCTTATTTTTTTGAGTTGGGGTCACACTCCGTCATCCAGGCTGGAGGACAGCGGCACGATCCCAGCTCACCTGAGCCTCAACCTTCTGGGCTCAGGTGATCCTTTTGCCGCAGCCTCCTTAGTGCCAACAAAATGTATACACATTTTAAGTGATGTTATCTATGCATTACTTTTCAAAGTTGAAATAAATTATGGTAGCAATGGGTGGGATGACATTTGGTCAACCGTGCTTCTGCCATTTTCTTTGACTGTCTTGCCTGTCACATGGTGATGCTAGTATGCATTTGATGAATACCATCTTTGAAGCGAATGTCATACTTAAAATGTGTATGCCTCTTTTTGGCATCCCCTGTAAATTCATTCAGTGAGGTAAAAAGCTCAAAAGTTAATGTGACTATAAATTTTTTCTCCCCAATTGATCTTTTTTCTAGTAGCTTCACTGGCACAGAGCCAATTGTAAGTTCTGACACATGTATATATGGCTGTGAAGTCATCCTCACTATCAAGATAATAAACACAAGCCTGGAGCAGCGGCTCACGCCTGTCATCCCAGCACTTTGGGAGGCAGAGGCGAGAGAATTACCTGAGCTCAGGGGTTCGAGACCAGCCTGGGCAATATGGGGAGACCTCATCTCTACAATAAATCAAAACATTAGCCAGGCATGGTGGCACATGCCTGTGGTTCCAGCTACTTGGAAGGCTGAGGCGGAAGGATCACTGGAGCCCGGCAGGTCAAGGCTGCAGCCTTGTACGCCTCTGCAATTTCTCCCTCTTCCCTAAACCCTGTAACTCTTTCCCTGGAAACCTCTCACCTACTTTCTGGTCACTATATATTAGTTTGCCTTTTCTAGGACTTGATAAATAGTATCTTTTGTGTAATGACTTTGAGATTCGCTCATGTTGCTGTGCGTATCCACAGTCTGTTACTTCTCATTGCCAAGTTAAGTATTCCATGGTGTGGTTGTACCACCATGTGTTATCCATCCTGCTGTCATGGGCATTTGAGTTGTTTCTAGTTTGGGGCTATGACCAACAGAGCTGCCAAGAGCATTCATCGTTTATGGACATGTGTTTTCTCTTCTCCTTGGTAAATACCTAGGAGTGAAATGGCCAGATCAGATGGTAGCACATGCTTAACTTCGTAAGAAATTGCCAAACTGTTTTCCAAAGTGACTGCCTCACATCTTGTTTCTCCTGGCAGTGGTGGGAGTCCAGCTCCCCCCGTATCCTCACCAATACTCGACATGGTCGCTCTTTTTAATTTTAGACATCCCAGTCGGTGTTGAGTGGTAGCTCATGGGGTTTTAATTTGAATTTCCCAATGACTAAAGATACTGAGAATCTATTTCAGATGCTTATTTGATATCTGTACACATCTGATAGAGAGCCTGTGAGAACATTTTGCTTTGCTAAAATTTTTACTGGGTTGTTTTCTTCAATGAGTGTTGAGGGTTCTTTATGTATTCTGGACACAAGCTCTTTCTTCAAATCCATACCTTGCAAAATTTTTCTTCCAGCCTGTTTCTTCTCTTTTCATTCTCCTGAGAGTTTTTGAAGAACAGAATTTAAAAATTTTGATGCTGTCGATTTGTCAGTTTTTTAAATGAATTATGCTTTTGGGATTATGTCTGAGAACTCTTTCCCCAGTCCCTGTTCAATTACACTTTTTTTCTTTTCCTTTTTTTTTTCTTTCTTTGAGTCGGAGTCTCGCTCTGCCACCCAGGCTGGAGTGCAGTGGCACCATTGCGACTCACTGAAGCCTTGACCTTCTGGGCTCAGGTGAGCCTTCTGCATCAGCCTCTTGAATAGCTGGAACTACAGGTGCATGCCACCCCGCCTGGCTAATTTTTTGATTTTTTTCTTTCCAGAGATGGGATCTTGCTGTGTTGTCTAGGCTGGTCTTGAACTCTTGGGCTTAAGCGATCCTCCTGCCTCAGCCTCCCAAAGTGCTGGGATTACAGGCGTGCACCACTGCTCCCGGCCCTATGTATTTTCTTCCAGAAGTTATATAGTTGCCGACTTTTACGTTTAGATTCTTGAACCACTGAAAGCTCACTTTTGTAAGTGGCACAGTCAATTCCCTACACGCTGCCTACATCCCAGCCCACCCAACCACCCACAAATCTCCAAGAAGCCATACAGAGTGTCCTCACGGAGCCTTTGTGGAACACGTGCCCTTGGCTAGTTTTCCTCATGTCTCTGCCCACCTACCTGGTTGGGTAAGATGCCTCCTTGTGTTCCCTGAGCCCCATGCCGCCGTCACCAAGCACGGTGACCCTCTGTCCTGTGCCTTGGTCCCCCACTGGGATCACGTCCTTTTGCTGGGTTGCTAGTGCCCACGGTACTGCTTGGCCTAGCACGGCATTCAGCAGAAGACCGCTGAATACACAGACGGACGGACAAATAAATGCCCCACTCACATTCAATTTGCAGACAGTCCCAAACGTCTGTGTAGACCCAGCAGTCCACTTTTCCCAAAGGGAACACAGAGGAATTCGAATTTTAGGAATGAGCCCTCGTGTAAGACCCAAATGGCATCTATTTTATTCCCAATGAAAGTGCCAGCAGGAATGACCCCAGTTTAAAAAGGCAACATGGCCGGGCTCGGTGGCTCAGCCTGTAATCCCAGCACTTTGGGAGGCTGAGGCGAGTGGATTGCCTGAGCCTGTGGGTTCGAGACCCGCCCGGGCAACTTGGCGAGACCTCGTCTCTACAATAAATAAAAAATT
>CAUYQG010117593.1:0-76033 GCA_963574415.1 Tarsius wallacei
TTTTGGTTCGTGTGTGTTTTACTCTTTTTCTTATACTCTTGTGAAGAACATTGTTGTTCTTTTTTCCTTTTCTTCTGTGTTTAGTACTTTCTTAAGTGTTTCTTGTAGAGGTGGTCTGATGGCAGTGTAAGTTCTTAGGGAATGGATTTCTGGGAAAGATTTTAATTCTCCCTCACTGATGAAGCTTAGCTTGGCTAGGTAGGCTAATTTTGGTTGAAATTGTTTATCTTTTAGAACTTTGAAGATAGGGCTCCAAGCTCTCCTAGGCTGCAGGTTTCTGTAGATAAATCAGCTGCTTTTCTAATTGGTCTTCCATGGTAGGTGATCTGGCCTTTTTCTCTTGCTGCCTTTAGGATATTTTTCTTTTATACTTACTTTGTTTAGGCAAATTATTATGTGTCTGGGAGTTGGTCTTCTCATTTGTTGTCTTGCAGGGGTTCTCTGAATCTCTTGTGTTTGAATTTTCGCAACACTGATGAGATGAGGGAAGTTTTCTTCAATAATCTCATGGAATGTTTGTTCCAGGGTGGCCTCTGTCTCTCTTTCTGTTTCAGGAAGTCCAATTACTCTTAGGTTTGGTTTCTTGAAGTAATCACTCATCTCCTGAAGGTTTTGTTCTGTCTTTTTCAGCTTCTTTTCTATGTTTTTGACAGTTTGGGTTAGTTCTATTTTGGTTCTCAAGCTCTGAGATTCTTTCTTCTGCTTGGCTAATTCTGCTTTCCATGCTTATCAGTTTGTTGTTTATTTCATTCACAGTATTTTTTATTACTGTTATCTCAGTTATCAGCTCCTTCCTAGTTTCTTCTTGTCTCTCCTCAATTCTTTTTAATCTCTCCATTAATGTCTTGATATCTAGGTTTATAGTTTGAGACCAGTCATTCTGGGGACTCTTCATTGTTTGCATTCTGAAGTCAGTTTTCTCAGTGTCTGCCCTCTAAGGGGTCTGGGTGATTACTTCAAGAAACCAAACCTAAGAGTAATTGGACTTCCTGAAACAGAAAGAGAGAAGAATGAGAGGGAAAATGGATATACATACCAACTGACAGGTAAAAAAGAGACACAAGGCCAGAGAGAAGTGAAAAAAACAAGCAAAGAAAATTCCCTAAAGAATACTGGTAGTTACACAAAGACCAATAAAATCATGCCTTTTGATACATTTTGCCTAACACAAACAGATAGTGTAAGTCAATAAGCAAACAAAAGTGAGCAAAACAAACAAAGTGATAAAATCAAAAGTCAAAATAAGAAGTCAGACTAGCTCTGGAATCTTTCCTGACTGTCTAAAGTCTCTTCAGCTCTGATCTCCAGCCTCTCCCCTTGCTTTCATTGCAGACAGCTAAATTTACTCACAGCTTGGGTTTCTTCTTTTAGCCTGCTGCCTGGGAGGTCTGTGAGGCTTAGTTGCCTTTGTCTGATTCAGCGTAGGGGAGGGGCTTTGTCTCCTGTTTAGCAACGTTACATTAGGAACTGAGGTGGAGGCTGCTCATAGGTGGGTGGGGCAGTGCAAATCTCTGCCTGGAGAATGGCCAAGGTGGCAGTTTCACTTTTGCGCATCCTTTCTCTCCACTTGTCTGGGTCCCTGGGCGATCCACTATGATGGACTGTGGTGGCGTGGGAGGCACCAGGGATCAGTTGCACAGCTGAGTGCTGGATCCGGGGTACTACCAGCGGGCTGGGGTGGAGAAGGGGGTTGGGAGTTCCCTCCTCTGGAGCTGACAGCCTCCAATCAGCACCTCCTTAAGATATGCTGTTCCCTTATACAAGCATGGGGTTGTGCGCTGAGTGCCTCAGCCAGGGTGGGCCCAGAGCTCCAGAGCTCCAAAGTTCCAAAGGGTAGGCTGTGAGTGGCGAGAGTGGCTGTGTGCTACTCACAGGGCATTTCAGCCAGAAATGGAATCGGTATCTCTTGAGGGGTGGGCGCCCAGAGCCTCCCTGGGTGTCCAGTGGCTTGGCGAGACGATGTAGCCAGGGAGGGAGCTGAGACCCGAGACTCCCATGCGCACGGGAGTCACATATAGTGGAGCAGCAGCAGCCTGGGGCTGCAATATCTGGCCCTGCGTGGGACCGAGGGTCCCCGGGCCTCAGACCAGTGCGGCTGGTGGTGGGCAGGGGGGTGGGGGAAGAAAAGTAAGAGTCTTTTGGGGAACTCACGTTCGGAGAATCTCACAATTCCACCTATGCCATCGCCGTCTTACTGGAACTCCCGCAAGTTACCTTTTCAAACATTACTTTACCCAAATGACCATAACTTGACATAGACTTGGCACGGACTAGAAAAAGAGCTCTTTGAAAGGTTGGACAGCAAATAAAACACAGAAGGCATGCTCCTTATGCCTAACGAACGTATTGGTTAATTGACCAGATCACCAAGAAGACCATCTTCTCATCAGCTAGAGAAAATGGAGTCATCAATAGATACCAGCTCTACAGCAACTGGGAGAATGAAGTTCAATGGATTTCTCCACCAGACAATGCATTGTCCACTCTGTGCCTCTTATTTAGAAGCTGTTCAAGTGGCTGCAAGCATATATGACCTTTGCAGAAGTTTATAACTCTTGAGATTTTAGACTTACTGTAATTTCAATGAAAGCACTGAGCAAGTATGTGGATAAAAATATACATCGAGGCATGTACCACTAACCATGTGCAAACGGTCTATCATAAAAGATGCAAAAAATTTCCCAGACAGCACCCATGGAGTATAAATCAGACTTGTAGTTAGCTCATTTTTTATTGTAGACAGGAAAATTAGTATCTCCCAAGTGTTTACTGTGTCCTACAAGCTTTTGACATTTTGTAAATGTTATCCTTGCAATAATTCCTGTTTTAATAGATGAGGAAATAGGCTTAGCCATGTTGAGTGGCTTAGCTAAATGGATCCAGGACCCATCATGACAGAGTTGGAACTCAAACATAGGTCTGGTGGGGTTATTCCCCTATAGCATCCTGCTGCAGCCAAGCAAGACCTCATCTCTACAATAAATCAAAAAATTAGCCGGGCATGGTAGCGCGTGCCTGTAGTTCCAGCTACTGGGAAGGCTGGAGGAAGGATCGCCGGAGCCCAGCAGGTCGAGGCTGCGGTGGCCGGGAGCGGCCACTGCACTCCAGCCTAGGTGACAGAGTGAGACTCCAATTAAAAAAAAAAAAAAATCGCCTACATTTTAAGTCAATGTCTCGGAGGAGAAATTATGGCTTCGTGATTACAATGTTTATTGGGGGAAAAAAATCACAGGAAACATGTTCTCTTTCTATTGTCTGAGCTCACTGGGCTGAATTGCCTGGGAGAGTGGGTAATATTGTAAAGTGGCTAATCTGTTTCAAATTCAAGACAATGATCTCAATGACCTTTTCCCTGCGGTGGGCCAGGACTCTGCAATTCTTGTTTCAAAAAGACTTTTTTTTTTCCTTTTCCCTTAAGTTTTGGGTACTGGAAGCTTTCAAATTCTTCTAAGATCTAATGTTTTATTTCCCAACTCAGTGGGGGCTGGGGAGAGGAAATCTTCTGGTCTCCGTGGACTTAGTGTCGCGAGCAGACACCCAGGATAGAGTAACTAAGCGTTAGTACTGAGAGGGAGTTCAGACATTATTGGTGAAGTGGTTGGTAAGCAGAATAGACTGTGATTGTCTATGTAGTTTCACAGTTGAACCCAGGGCCCAGGTCTCCTCTCTTCAGGCTGACAGTTCAAGACACTAAACTTCCTCCTGACTTGCAGGACTGGGAACTGACAGTGTGAGCTTGCTTGCCTCTTTTCTCTCTTCCTTTTTTTCACTTGTTCTCTCTCCTCCCTGTCTTCTTTCCTCCCTTCCTCCCTCCTCTCTTTCTTCCTCCTTCCTCTCTCCCTCTTTTCCTTCCTTCTTTCTTTCTTCCTTCCTTCCACAAAATATGTATTTTGTGCTTGTTTTTCCATTAAGTCATTGTGGTGGGTTAAATTATGTCCCCTCAAAATATATGTTGAAACCCCAAATTCTGGTAGCAGTGAACTTGACCTAATTTGGAAATACAGTTTTTGAAGACATACTCAAAGCAAGCTGAAGTCGTACTTGACAAGGGAGGGCCCTAATCCAACATGACATGCCCTTACAAGAAGAGAAGACACACAGAGGCAGACACACAGGGAGAACACCACATGACAACTGAGGCAGAGATTGGCGTGATGTGTCTACAAGTCAAGGAATGCCAAGGACTGCCAACAACACCAAAAGCTAAGAGAAAGGCATGGAATGGATTCTCCCCTACGGCCTTAAGAGGGAGCAGGACCCTGCCAACACCTTGATTTTAGACTTCTGACTTCCAGAACTGTAAGAGTATACATTTCTGTTGTTTCAAGCCACCCAGTTTGTGGTCATTTGTTAGTCTCCCTAGGAAACTAATGTAGTCAGTGGACATTTCTAGAATTCCTGATACAGCCAGGAGCTTTGAGTAGTGGGGTAAAGAGGACCGAACAGAAGACAGACACAGGTTGTGCACCCTAGGATCTCACAATCTGGCAGTTGTAGTGATCGGCCCACCTTACCCACAGGTGTCTCCACCTTGAGAACAGCTTTCAAGGACAGGTGGTATCAATGGAGATATCTGTGTGTTACATTTTCAGTGCAGGAAATGATGGTAGGAAAAACTACGAGGAAAGGCAATGTTAACAGTCTTTAGAGTCAGGCAGTAACTAAGATTGGCTTCAGAGAACTGAAGACCCCATTTTTATATTAATAAGAGAATGATGGTAATATTTAGGGTTCTGTTTGAGTTGTTTTGGGGTCCTTAGCCAAGGTGAAGGACACTGAAGAAGCCAAGTGGCATAGTATAATAAAGTTCTAGGCCAGGCTCGGTGGCTCAGCCTGTAATCTCAGCACTCTGGGAGGCCGAGGTGAGTGGATTGCCTGAACCCGTGGGTTCGAGACCAGCCCGGGCAACTTGGCAAGACCTCGTCTCTACAATAAATCAAAAATTAGCCAGGTATGGTAGTGCGCACCTGCAGTTCTGGCTTCTCGGAAGGTTGAGGCGGAAGGATAGCTGGAGCCCAGCAGGTCGATGCTGGGGTGGCCGTGAGTGTGCCGCTGCAGTCCGGCCTGGGCGATGTAGCGAGACTCCAACTAAAAAAAAAAAAAGTTCTGGCTGAGCATATGTCTAAAGAAAAGTGGGATGTAGAGAACATCAGCTCCTTGAGGAGCCAGATCATGTGCCATTTCTTCAGCATCAACCCTTCCCCGCTTCTCTCGTGTACTTAATACATCCTTATTGGGGTGGCTCGAACTGAGGTGGAGTCATTTCCCTGGATCTTATTTTACAAAGGAGAGCTGAGCAGGTGATGGCAGGAGGGGAGCCAAAGTGGCCCCACCTTTTGAGCCAGTGAACATACCCGGGCTGATCTTGTCCCCCAAAGCCTAGTTCAAACCATTTCCTTTATGGACTTGGGAGGAGATGGGAGAAGTGAACGTAGAGAAAAAACAGTGGGAAGCCTAGGGTGGGCAGAGCGATGAGAAACAGCAAGAGCAGGATGAGGAGACAGTTTGTACCCAATCTAATGGAGGTGGTCAGCCTGCTTCAGCCCAGAGGACACCTTGGAGTTATGCTTGCACCTTGATACAGCCTGACTTGAATGCTTTCCAAGATAACTAGTGGGCAGCCCCAATTTAAAAATTAGCTTCCCACTGGATGATGATTTCAAATTTAGCAGCCCGTAATTTTGATGGAGCTTGTATGTCTGATGGAAAGAGACAAATAGGGTGAATAGAAGGCAGTATGATGCCCTAGAAGATACCAGAAACCTGCATCAGAGGTACGGCCTGATCTGTATTTCTCAACTTTTTAAAAACAATCATCCCATAAAGGAGTCTTTTTACATATATTTTCTTTAGTGCTCCCCCCCATGAAATTGAAATGTCATAGAAATAGTATATATATGTTTATGTACTGCACTCGAATCTGTACTTCGTACATTAAAATGTAAGATTCCCCTCCCACCCTCCCACCCAAGAGACAATTCTCCCCACTTGGGGATAATATCTCTCCCACTAAGGATTCATGGTCTAGATAAGAACTGACTGTGAGACCTAGGAATAGGAAATAGCTGGGACAGAGGTTAGAATTAGAAAATAATTGTAACAGAGGTTATTGTACCAAGCGTTGTCTGCAGATGGGCTTAGGAATCTGACAGACCTGGCCTTGAATTCCACTTCTACTGCTTCGTAATTCTGTGACCCTGAGCAACTTAACCTAACTTTTTTTTTTTTTTTTTTTTTGAGTTGGAGTCTCACTCTGTCGACCAGACTGGAGTGCAGTGGCCGCTCCCGGCCACTGCAGCCTTGACCCGCTGGGCTCCGGCGATCCTTCCACCTCAGCCTTCCGAGTAGCCGGGATTACAGGCACACGCTACCATGCCCGGCTGATTTTTTTTGATTTATTGTAGAGATGAGGTCTTGCCAAGTTGCCCACTCACCTCAGCCTCCCAAAGCGCGGGATTACAGGCTGAGCCACCAAGCCCGGCTTAACCTAACTTTTTGAGTTGAGTTTCCTCTTACCTATATTGGAGGTATTGACACCAAAAGACAAAGATAGTTAAGTACTTTGCACACTGCTTGACACCTAGTCCCTGATTGTGATCAGAATGGCTGCTCTTTATAGCTGTTTGCTAGCCTGTTTTCCCCACGCCTTCATAAGTCATCAAATGAAATGGAGTATGTGACAGTTAGGTCAAGGAGTTACACAAAGGTAATTTGCAGAGACTTTTTATCCTTGAAGAATCTTCCCCATAAAGAGCACGCCAACCTCATTCTCTGAAGAGCTTTGCTGGCCCTGGGAGGACTGGCCCAGCGGGAAGCTCTGCCTTTGTTTCCTCTCACCATCCTGTCCTTCCCATGAAGAGGCTGCAGGCTGCTGTTGGCTTCCCAGATTATCAGAACAGACAGAGCCAGAATGGACCTCTCCAGAGAATTAAAAAGGTGAAATAGGCATGTAGCTTCAGAAAATTCATTTAATTGGATTTTTAAAGACAAATAATAGCATTGTGGAAGAGCAAAATTCTGCTTGTTCTGAGAAGCAAATATGTCTTCACATAGTAGGTACTTCATCAGTGAGACGCTATCTCAAACTCCAAACCCAGGTGTCTCGGTTCCTAGAGTATTGATCCCTTTGACTGCATGTCTAACTCATTGCAACACACACGATGCCAAGAAATCTATGTCCAATTTTATCCCAGTCAGTTTTTAATCATATGACATTTGTTCAGCAGCATGCCTTATATAAATGCATATTAAAACCGTAATAATATATCACTTTCCTACTTATTAATGTGGCAAGTTCAAGAAGTTTGATAATACACTCTGTTGGCAAGCATTTGGAGAAACAGCTCATAGTTTGGAGTATTAATGGGTATCACCTCTCTGGGGAGTGGTTTGACAACACCTATCACAATTTAAAGTATACATTCAGCCGGGCTCGCTGGCTTAGCCTGTAATCCCAGCACTTTGGGAAGCCCAGGGGAGTGGATTGCCTGAGCTTGAGGGTTCGAGACCAGCCCAGGCAACTTGATGAGACTTTGTATCTACAATAAATAAATTTTAAAAGAGAGAGAGAGAGAAAGAGAAAATTAGCCAGGAGTGGCAGAGCACCTCTAGTTCCAGCTACTTGGAAGGCTGAGGCAGAAGGATAACCAGAGCCCAGCAGGTCGACACTGGGGTGGCTGTGAGTGTGCCACTGCACTCCAGCCTGGGTGGCAGAGTGAGACTCCAATTAAGAATAAAAAATAAAAAAATAAAGTGCACACATTCTATAACCCAGCAGTTTCACTTCTACAGACGTGTCTACACACATCCATGTCTACCATCAGAAAGTTTGGACATGACCTAAATATACATCTAAAAATGAGTTCAATAAATTATGGTACATACAGTGGAGTACGATACAGCCTTAGGAAGAATGAACCAGCTCTACATAGATGGCTCTGCAGCTATTTCTAAGATGTATTATTAAGTGAAAAAGGAAGACACAGACCAATGTGTATATTATGCCATGGTTTGTAATATAAAGGGTGTGGATACGTACATGCTTACATGCGTGCAGGCTATCTATGGAAGGAGACGAGAAATTCAGGAGAGGGAAACTGGGGAACAGGGAGACAAGAGTGAGAATGCGATTACCGTTCAGTATACCCTGGAACCTTTTGAGATGTACTCCAGATACATGCACTACCTATTTAAAAAAAACAAAAACAAAGCCAAAAGAAAGCCCAGCTGAGCAAAGTACTTATGGTCCCTGGTTCTGGCACAGACTACAACCCTGCCCATCTATCGAATCTGCTTGGCTCATCTTTTGTGGCTCTCCGACCTCTTGGATTCTCATCTTGGCTCTCTTCCTTGATTCCTGAAACCCACTACCAGCTTCCATTGTCCTGACAACTCATTTCAGACAGGCTTCTCTGGCTTCCATCACTGGCACTCTCCCTCAGACACAATGCTATGAATTTTCTCTGGCTCTGTGGAGCCCAGCTTGCTGGAGCCCACCAACTCCTGACCAGGCCAGCCAGGCCACTAGTCAGTGTGGATCTCCTGGCTCCAGACACTACCCAGGTCCAGGGAGAAAATGGTCCACATTAGTCATCCACTGTATAGATGTACATATGGGTTGCCTATGGCAACTTTTTACCTTTGTTTTGCCCAGGTAATCTTGACTCCTTCATTTGCTTGTTTCCTCATTGGTTGATTAGTTGGTTATTTTGTTCATTCATTCAGTCAATACTTCTGATCCACAGAAAGAGAAGCTCAGTCCAATGGGATGAGTAGTAGGAACGTGCTTCTAGATTCCATATCCCTCCATTTTTCCTTTTTTGCAACCCAATGGATAATTTAGATTTTATTATATCCTGATAGCATGAGACTTAATAATTAAACTTATTACTAGCTGAATAGGTTGTATGAACCATGGTAGCTTCTGGGAGTTACAATGACCTCCCTTTCACCCTCATCTACCCGAAGAATCTACAAGGTACAACAAAAAGGCATTTAGTTTAATGACATTTGCAGATAAGCCTTATTTCTCTCAGCTGATTTTTTTTTTTTTTTTAACCAGTAAAATTCTTATTGAGGCTTTCCAGGGTTTCAGTTCTCCCAGAGGGCATCTTGGGAAGAACAATGAATGCCTGTAGGCAATCGACCACTTTCTGTCTTCAGCCTCCCGGGAATTAGGGTGAGGTTAGGAGTGCTGCTAGGAACACCATCAATATCGAAAATGCCTCTGGCTTGATTAAGCTTCGGAAATGCCTCCATCGATCCTATTCAAATATTTATTGAACACCTATCTCAGACAGGGTAGACTAATGGACCTCAGAAAAGTCACCTTTGCCCAAAGCCTGGGAGAGGGAAGCACACAGGAACACTGGATGGGAAAAGGAGGTTCCTCCAGGGATGACTGGCAAATGGACTGGCTCAGTTCCAAGCAGAGAAGGATCCAGAAGAAAAAGCCTTTAGGTCCCAGACGGCTAATAAGGGCTGATGGCCCCTGTTATCAGCTAGGTGATCTGATCTGATTGGGCATCCAGAAAGTAAGGAAGTCTATACAGCCACAGCAGGCATGGGCAGTGACCTTCACAAAATGACCTTCATGAGACATCTTTAAAAAAATGCACAGGAAGAAGCATTACAGTTTCTTGGCATGTCCCATAGAAAGTGCGGTGTGTTTTGTCCTGTTTTAAATGAGACAGTATTCAGGTTAGTATTTAAGCGTACGGACTCTGAAGATAGACTACCTGGGTTTGGATCCAGACACTACCCGTAAGTTTGCTTAAACTCTCTACGCCTCACAATCCTCATCTGTAAAGTGGGGATATGATAGTGCCCGTTGCCTATGGTCGTTTGAGGACTAAATGAGTGAAACACGGTGATGGCACTAGAGCTATATGGATGCCCAATAAGTGCTAAAAAATGTGAACAGGTAACGATGGCAAGTTTTGCCCTTCCAAAAATCACCATGTCGTCCAATGAGTAATGGGATTGCTAATTTGTCTGCTTTTGCATTTTGCACTTGGAGGTGTAGTGGATTTTTGTGTTGCAAAATACTTGTTCCTGTGCGGCTTTGTTCTTTTGTCCTTTCCACTTCCTTTTTTGATCTCAAAGAATTGAGACTACGAACGGAGTCTCATGGTCTGTGGCACCTGGCATACTGGTTACCTAGTGTGCCTGTGCTCCTTAAGTTCAAAGAGGACTCATCATTATTGGCTTAAAATGCCGAAAAGAGGCCGGGCTCAGTGGCTCAGCTTGTAATCCCAGCACTTTGGGAGGCCGAGGTGAGTGGATTGCCTGAGCCTGTGGGTTCGAGATCCACCCAGGCAGCTTGGAGAGACCTTGTCTCTACAATAAAGCAAAAACTAGCCGGAAGTGGTAGTGCGCGCCTGTAGTTCTGGCTACTTGGAAAGCTGAGGTGGAAGGATCACTGGAGCCCAGCAGGCCGAGGTTGCAGTGGTCAGGAACGTGCCACTGCACTCCAGTCTGGGCAACGGAGTGAGACTCCAACTAAAAACAAAAACAAAAACAAAACACAATGCCCAAAAGAGGTTGCAGCTGAATATCCTCAGTCTGGGAAACAATTTGTCTCAAAGTTTTGCCCATTTCTTATCACAGGTATCATCAATCATGCCGACTAAAACATTTCTTTCCATAAGCCTGCCTAAGTTCTCTCTTCCCTGAACTTGTTTTTTCATTGTATTAATAGTTATGAAATAACTTCTTCATGAAATCTAAGTTCCTCATGTTTATTTAAAATGGTTTGAATTTGTGTACAAGCTGACATTGCCTGAGGAGAAAGTCAAACAAAGACCTTGTCAACAATAAGACTCTGCGTTTGTCCTCAAAACAGTGACAGTTATCACAAACATCCAGCCCAGTTTAGCCATTCGCAGAACTTAGCTACGCCACAAGTTGTCATTGGTCTTGTTCTTTTTTCTATCCCCACATTACTTCTTATCCTGAGCCCAAATAACTTTTAAATACATTCTTTTTTTTGGGCAGACAAATTATAGTTCTGATCATATGGTCCTACTATGACTTTTGTAACACTCCATTCACAAATGATTTTTTGTTAATTCTATTCAAGCTGCCAATCAAATCTAACCTTTGTAACAAAAAGAACTGCAGAGAAAAAGCCTTTCCTAATTGCCCCTCAGAATCATTTCTTAAAGAATCTCCCACTTTAAGGCCAATAATAATTGTCACTGAACAAAATGAAACTTCTCGGGAAGAAACAGGCTACAAGGTTGAGTTCCTGAGAGTGTCACTTTTAACCTCCAGCAATCACTGAACAATTATTACTCAGCACGGTTGTGCTCCTCCCCCCGCCCCCAATCTATTTTGTTTAAGGGAAACTGAGGGAAACATTTCAATTCCTTTACCCAGCCCTGTGCAGTGGAAGAAAGGTCCTGGCTGACGTCCACAGCTGTAGCAGCTCTGACCGCCGTAGTGGAGCGGTTAGGTTAGTTCTCCCTAGTTCCTCTAGGTGGCAGTGCAGCCCAAGACAACGTGCTCTGGCCTCGGCTTCCTCCCCTGCTCCTCCATCTGGGTTGCCAGCACAGGTTGGATTGGCATGCAGAGAAAATAATCATTAAAAATAAATGCAATCAAAAGAAGTAGGTTATTATAGTGGCACACTGGAACTGCTTTCGTTAGAAGACTGTCAGCCTCCCATTAGAAATGTTTGGGGGGAGTTTGCCACTCGCCTGTGAAAATTTGCTGGAGGTTAAAAGTGACACTCTCAGGAACTCAACCTTGTAGCCTGTTTCTTCCCAAGAAGTTTCATTTTAGACGGCTGGGTGGCTTTGAAGGAGCATGCAAAGACACACAGATGGATTTGTTTTGCTTAAGGCGATTCATAACTGTTTCTGTAATAATGAAAAGCACGATGACCCAATGACATATTGAGGTTTCGTGGACCACACCAGAGTGCATGTTCTTATTAGGATTTTATGATTAAATTCTGGAAATTATTGTTGTGTGGGTAGGGAAAATAGGATTAGAAATTGCTCTGGGAAATTTAGATAGATACAGCAACAACTCCCATCCCCCACCTTCTCTGAGGCCAACCCCTTCCATCACCACCCCTTCTACCAAGGCCATCCCTTTCCGTCTGTAAAGTGAGAGGAGGCTAAGTCGGGATAGGCTAGATTATGCTGTGGTAACACATGAATACCCAATCAGAGTGAGTTTAACACCACCAAAATGCATTTCTCACTGATACAGCATGTCTAACTTGAGTCACAAACTACTTTGCTGCACGCTGTTTCTGAAGAACTACCATCTTGTAACTTGTACTGGCTGGAATATGTGTTTTTCAGCCTTCTTGTCTAAACTCTGTTCTGGAACGGATACATATCACTTCTGCTCCAGTTCACCACTCACAGCTAGTTATGAGGCCCCACTTCACCGTAAGGGAGTGGGAAATGATTGGACGGGCATCTCAGCCTTCATCCTAAGTCACTTTTAGCTCTGCATTTTATATGATTCTATGATTCTGTGAGGGGTGCAATCTTATTTACTTTTTAATGCCCTTGGCCATCAACATCAACTGTTTGCTAATTCCTCAAAAGCTAAATTTAATGGAATACTTTGATGAACTCCCAGGCTCCCGTCAAGACACGAACTCATGTAATTCTTTCCTGTGAGGCCTTATTCTCATTTCCAAGCTAAATTAATTGCTTCTTCTCCATGCTTTGGAGGCACTATGTTCACGCTGATAGCATTGTTTTTGTCACAGCCCAATTTGTAGCTAGTCTATCTCCTGTGATGGAGTATAATCTCCTCCACGGCAGGGAATCATTTTTATCCATCTTTGTATTGCTGATGACTAAAAAGATATGGATGGGAAAAAAGAATGGATCAAGAGGTTATTCTATTGACAATAATTATAAATATGATATTTTTGAGATCTATGTGCTCAAATGCTAATTAAGTGTCTAACATAGGTAATACGCAGATGCCTTGTTTCTTTCAAGTCCTAGAATAATTCTACAAGGTGAGTAGATGAGGGAGCTGCATTTTACAGAGGTCAAATAGCTGTTCCAAATTTATGAGGCAGAGAATATGAGAGCTGAGATTCAAATTCAGGCCTCTTTGACGGCAGAGTTGTACTTCTGAACCATTATGCTAAACGCTGTAGTGACTTACATCCTAATTTATACATCTTAATACTGAAAATGTATTTATGGTTGAGAAAAAATGCATCATGAAAAACAATACCAACCTGGAGGGAATTCACTGAAAGACAAGAGACCTCGATTCCACGTCCGGGTGCCAGTTCTACCACTCAGTGGTTGTATAACTTTGGGCAACACTCTTCATTTGCCTCATTCCCGGTTTCCAGATCTGTAAATGGGATGTTAAGTCTGGATCATTAATTTTCAACTTGACTGTATGTATTGGAGATCTTGTTAAAATGTAGCTTTGGATTCACAGTTCCAGGGGCCCTGAGATGCTGCAGTCCCACCAGACTTCCTGGTGGTGCTATTATTCCTGGTCCCTAAAGCACGTTTTGAGGAGCCTGGAGCTCGATGGTCGCCAAGGCTTCTTACTATCTGATTCTGTGAGGGTTTAGGAAGTCCGGCACTGCTTTTTAATTTAAATAATTGACACAAAAATATAAAGCAATCGATCAGGTTATCTAATGTATAAGTACTTGATATCCATTCTCTCTGCTTCCAGCAACAAATCCAGAGTCTCCCTGGAGAGACTCTTTCATCCTTAATCTATATGCTTCAGGTGGAATGGGAAGGCATTCGTGTTTAAAGTTTTCTAGCCACAACTGTTGCTTCAGCGAATGTCATAAGATAAATTTAAAGTCAGTAAAATATAATTAAGCGTGTTCCTGGGAATTCAGTGACAGAGACTTTTTCCTGCTGAACTTGAACTCAGAAGGGCTAGAGCTGCCATAGTTATCTTACTTCACAACCTTGGGGATAGTAAGATACATATAGCAAGAAAATGAATTCAAGATGCGGTTGCAGAGAAAGCAAGTCCTGGGGAAATCTTTCAGGCTTAACTGGGAAGGCCCGACCATACATAGGTAGATACGTTTATTAACTTGTGTGTATTTGTATATAGACACTTCCATGTGGGATTGATCAATTAAGTGCTTATCACCTGGGCAGGTCCCATCTCCTCCCAGATAAGGGCCTTGCGCCCTGGGATCTGGGGTTGGCGTTGGGAGATGGGCCTGAGGGAGGACTCATGCAGCAGAATTCAAGGCCAAAGTCACCACTAAAAGCCAAGCAGAAAATATAAGGCATGGAGGGAGCTGCAAAGTGGTAGGAAATGGGAGGGAAGCCGCAGACCACACTAGAGATTTAAGGCCACAGCCTGAGGGCTTGAAGGATAGGAATAGAGCCTGCAGAGAGCCCCATGGCTGCTGGAGTCCGGCTGGGATCTCTTTCTCAGGGAGACTCTGGCCTCTGCCATGGGTGAGAAAGGAATCAGGGGATGTGCCAAGCCAGGAGGACACAGAAGGAGATTGTGCTCCTCTCTCGGGTCTTAATAAGGCAAAGACATGAACTCTGGACTGAGATTTACTTTGGTTAGTAAACTGCTGCTTGCAGTGCCTCTGTGTGTGTGATTATTTATTTTCCCGACAGAAGCAGTCATCTCAAATCACCTCTTGAGACTGGGCAGCTATTATGCATGTCACAGATGAACTCCTCTTAGGACAGAGGACTTCACTTTGACCTGAGGCGAAAGCTGTTTAAATTTTATTAGGGAAGCAGGCCAACCACCCTCTTAGACCTTTGGGTGATTAAAAGAAAATCATCCTATAAAGTGTTCCATTATATACGTCTGTTAAATGACCATGGCTTCTTGATGAATTTTAAAATGTCCGATAGGCGGAGAGCATAACCGTAATAATTCATCTGAATCAAACTAAACACTTGCGCTCGATTTTATGGAATGTCTAGGGATCCCCGTTTTTCCTATTTGTGTGCAATCCCCTTCTTCTTCCCCTCCCCGCAAACATGGCTACTTCAGCGTATTCTGCAAACCATGTTCCTGTGATTGTTTTTGTCTTACTTCAGTGACTCTGGAGCATTTATCCATGTAATAGCATGGTCTTCCGCTCCACTGCCCATATGGCCCTCACGCCTCGATGAATTTGCTTGATGGGATGCAGACAAAATACTGCTTAGTATATTTTATATATTTAGATGAATATTTATAGCAAACAAAGGAGGCAGACATTTTAAAAGAAGATATAATCATTTTGAGGCAAATGGCTAATTAAGTTTTATCGTGTCTAATAACAAATTCTGTACACTCTTCACTTGCCTTACAGAACTGTGTGTTGGGCCATATTTGAATAAGTAGTGCGTACTGACGTGTGGGTTTATTAAAACACATTCTAAAGAATGATTTCAAGCTACTATCTTGGGTTAATTATTCTGCAAGAGTCAGTCACTTGTACGAAGATGTAGGTATAAGGATATTCAGAACAGAAAACTTTTGGTTGAGGAAAATTAGACCAAAGGAATGTCTTTAAAAGATGCACTTATTATGGTAGAGATTCCTGGTGGAATGTAATACGGTTGCTAAAGAAGAATGAAATAGATTCATACTTGCTGACCAGAAAGGATTTTTAAAAACAGGCACAGTTCCATCATAGGCACATGTACTGTAAATCTGTTTTTATTAAAATATTATTTAGTAAAAACAATGTTTTAATTTGTATTCTCATAAATCCGTGGAGGAAAGTGTACCTCATTTTCGTCACAAGTAAGATAATGGGTTACTGTTCCTTTCTAAAAACATTTCCAAGTAATTTGATTTGGAAATTTATTTTTTGATGAGAAAAACACAGTAAATGTTTTCTTTCAAAAAGAGTTCTAATTTGGTGTACAAGTGGGAACTTCCAAAAAACTGGAATTATCTTTTTGTAGTACAGGCTTCCCTCTCCAGGTAAGTGTTCTAGAAACCCATCGGCATCAGTGTACCAGCTAGCATTGTTGTGAGAGGCTGCATTCAGCTTCAGCGAATGTTTCTGGCAATTCTTTCAATGCCTTTTGCCCATATCATGATGGGTGATTTACAAGCACATCTGCCCACACCACGCTGAGTGTTCAGCAGTTTTTAATCAAAAACTGTATGGCCCTCATACTCCACCCTCCGTGTTCATCCGATCTTGCCTTGAGTGACTTTTTTTTTGTTTCCTTGGATGATAAAAAGGAAATGTTTTGCTGATGTGGAAGAGGCGAAACAAAAAGTGGCAGAAGAACTAAAAAGCATCAAAATTGACCAGTTCAAAAACTGTCTTGAGTGGTGGAAAAAGCATCTCGATAAGCATATTGCATCACATGGTGAGTAATTTGAAGGTGACTGAAGTTTAAACATGTAAGAGTAAATGCACAGTTTTTGGTTTTTTGTTTTCTGACTCTGATGCCCAGGCTGGAGTGCAGTGGCATGCTCACGGCCACCCCAGCATCAACCTGCTGGGTTCTGGTGATCCTTCCATCTCAGTCTTCCAGGTGGCCAGAGCTACAGGGGCATGCTACCACATCTGGCTATTTTAAAAATTTATTTTACAGACAAGGTCTCACCAAGTTGCCAGGGCTGGTCTCGAATCTGCAGGCTCAGGCAATCCACTCTCCTCGGCCTCCCAAAGTGCTGGCATTACAGGCTGAGCCACCGAACCCGGCCACAAGTTTTTATAAATAAATTCAGGGCTTTTGGGGTCCCCTCTCATATATAGAAATAATTCTAGCCGTCATTGGATACATAGCCACCAAAAAAATGAACCATAAGGTAGACGGAAGCAATTCCTATTGATGTTTATGGAAGAAAGGAACAGACCTTTCACCACGACAGGCATTTTTGAACTTGTGGCCTGGCAGGGAACTCAGCAACAGCAAATCTAACTCTTCATTTTGAAGACGGGAAAAATGAAAGATGGACAGGGCTCATGTCTTTGCTAAGCTCATGCAGTCAGTTCTTGATGAGAAGGCAACAGAAGTGAGGTCAAGACTCCTCAGATGCCTCACCTGATGCCCTCTCCATGAGCACCTTCTTCCCGTTTAACTTTTAATAACACTCGAACTTTGAAACATGTCTGCCATTGCATTAGAAAGCTAAATAATGCTTCAGCTCATTAGCTCAAGATCCTAAAATATCTGTGTCTTCGTTGACTATATTTTATTACTGTGCTGGAAAATTCTGGTTTAGTGTGTGGAAAATGAATTAATCGTGACCCTTCCTGGCAGCCCTATGAGGCAGGGAGCCCTTGTCACATTACCTTCATTTCCAGATGAAGGAACGTGGCACTGAGAGGGTAAGTGATGTGCCCAGGGTCACGTGTTGGAAGTTGCTAACACTCAAGTCTGGATTGGAGAGTTTTATCCATCCTGTCCTTCAGCATTTAAAATGAGTCTCAGAAGTCCAGGCCATTTGCCATCGACCCCCAGATTTTGATATTTTGGAGCTCCAAAGATTCAGCTTTTGTAATAGGAAAAAAATAAAAAAGAGTGACAAAGTGAAAAAATTAAAAAATATATATTTTCCGGGAATATTAATGGGATAATGAACCCTTCATCATTGAGCCTAGATGTGCAGCTCCCATGTAAAGAATGTAATAGTTATAAAATACCTAAGCACAGGCCATCTACTTTTGTCCTGACAAAGAAACAGAAACACTCTTTTCGTCTGCTTTGTTACAATGAAAATGTGCACACAGTCCACAGAAAGGTTTTAAATTTGCCTATCTCGGACTCTCACGATGTAGCAATGACTTTGTTTTTTACTGGATCGTTCTGTGCATAAGAATATTTCAATTATGTGTTCACAATCTAAATTAAATCCTCCATTAATTTGATGAGAAAGAGTCCAATAAGGTGTATCACATTATCCAGACACTCCTGAGACACTCACACCCTGTTGAACCCACTGGGACTTTCAAGTCTTCAAACGTACTTGTGAAAATTCACAAGCAGGCTCTCCCCTCTTTAGGTCTTTTGGGGAAGTTTGTTTATGTGTGCAATTAATTTTGGTCTGTTCTTCCTTATTGAACACACACACACGTTCATACTAAAAATGATTCCTTGTTGGTGGGATGAACCGTATCCCCCAATCTCTCTACCTGGGCAGAAATCTTAGGGATCAGAGAGCTGGCTTGAACTTTGTACCATTCATCATCTTCGCTGTCTTCAGTAGTTTATACAGATGTCTGTCAAATTAAAACCTAACCTAGGAAAGCAGGAAGTGCTGTTCAGGATAATATGATAAGAAGTAGTTATTTGGGTGCTGGGCTGAAGCTGGGCTTACAAGATTAGCCCTACTGGTTACTTTCTGGGTTGGGAGGGCAGTCCTCAAATTCGCCAGACCCGATGGCCTCTAGAAGATGACCTAGATTGGACACCAGCCATGTTTGCCTTTGGGTTCCTTAGGAAGAACGATCCCCCTCACCTTGCCCCTTTACCCCTTGTAGTCGTGCTGGTGGAAAAAATTGAGAAGAGTTAAATCATACTCTTCCTCCAAAGGAGAATCTACTCTTTCTCCAGACTGAGTCTGCACGAAGCCTCCCTCAGTACCGTCTCAAGCCAAAGGCAGTGGCGTAGTATAGAGGACATGGAATGAGCTAGTCTGAACCTCTGTTATACGGTGGGTGGGTGGCAGGGAGAGAGTTAGTTTGGTACGTCCGAGGGATGGCTGGTGACATTCATAAGGAAAGCTTAAAGAAGATACCGTAGAACCTGTGAAAGAACTTAGGGAGTGAAGGGGAAGTTAAATATAAGGAAACATTCAGGAAGTGTGCGGTTTGGGAGGGACTATTCCCCCAAGACCTTAAGTCGATGCCTTTTGTCAGGGACTATGATGCAGAAGGGTCTAGGTGGCGAAAGTTGCATGAACCAATACAGAATGTATACAGTATTGGAGTGACAATGCTTGTGGTGATTAGAAAGATGGTGAACTGTTCAGAAAGGTAAATTGAGACAGATCGTAAAACTTGTTTGGCAACTTAGGGTGATTTATTTACAAACTGGCCAGTATAACCCACCGCATTATTAAAAAAAAGGTATGATCAAATTAAATACAGATAGAGCGATGAACACTTTTTTGGGGTGCACATCTCTTAGCTAGAATAATATTGTTTGTGTAGCAGTGTCTACAAATCTTCTTATCATTGATTATCTGCACTCAGTGCAAGGAGGTACTTTAGTTGTTATCCTCTTTACAAGTGATGCAGTGAAAACCCAGAAGGTCTCTGACATTTCCAAAACTACAGGGAAAATTAATAGTGAAGTTAGAATAAGAACCAAGACATGGCAGGCATGGTGGCTCACACCTGTAATCCCAGTACTTTGGGAGGCAGAGGCCAAAGGATTGCCCAAGTCCAGGGATTTGAGACTAGCCTGAGCAACTTGGCGAGACCTTGTCTCTACAATAAATCAAAAAATTAAAGCCGGGCTTGGTGACTCAGCCTGTAATCCTGTGCCTTTGGGAGGCTGAGGTGAGTGGATTGCCTGAACCTGCCGGTTCGATATCCGCCTGGGCAAGCAAGACCTCATCTCTACAGTAAATCAAAAAATTAGCTGGGCGTGGTAGCGCGCGCCTGTAGTTCCAGCTACTTGGAAGGCTGAGGTGGAAGGATCGCTGGATCCCAGTAGGTCGAGGCTGCGGTGGCCGGGAGCGGCCACTGTACTCCAGCAGTCTGGGCGACAGAGTGAGACTCCAACTCAAAAAAAAAAAAAAAAATTAGCTGGGTGTTGTGGCATGTGCCTGTAGTTCCAGCTTCTTGGGAGGCTGAGGCAGAAAGATTCTCTGAGCCCAGCAGGTGAGGCTGCGGTGACCGTGAGTGTGCCACTGCACTCCAGTCTGGGCAACAGAGTGAGACTCTGACTCAAAAAAAAAAGAACCCAGATACCTCAACCCCAGTCTTATGTCTTTTTCTACTGAACTGCACTGTCTGATATTAGTTTAGCCAGAATCCTTTCCCTGGCAAATATTCCTCTTCCCCACTCCATTCACAACATGGAAGGAACACATAGATCATTTGAGTGACAGGGTCATCAAATACTAACAAGAAAAGCCTTTAGATAATCTCCATTATTCTCTCCTTGCCGCCTCCACTCTTCCCCAGCCCTAGTCCCATGAGTCAACCCTCTTTGTTATAGAGCAGTACCGGATCCAGCTTTATACCATACTTTGTTAAAATGTCTTGATTACATTTATGTTATCCTTCAGAGAAAAAATAATCAGAGAAAAGAAGAGTATTCCTTTTCATTTAGGGCATAGCTTGTCACATCTAGCTCAAGAAGCACTCGTTGAAATTATTTCTTATACCTTATCTGGGCCCTGCAGAAAAATTAGACATTGTCTTGAAACGTCATTGAGTTTGATCTTTTTTTTTCTTTTTGGTGGAGAGTTGTCATTAATTTATGCAATTGTCAGGATTACCAATCAAGTTGCTTCATGTTTGAGTGTACACTCTGTAGAGTGAAAATTCTTTTTGGGTATCAAGAGAGTGCAGGATTTAGAAACATGTAACGACAAATGATTTGCTCTGCTATTTATTTCCTCTCTTTAAAGGAAAGTTGTTGTTTTTAAAAAGGAAGACTGCGGTGTACTCTGTTTCATTCCATTTTGACGGGAGCCTCTGCCTGTGCAACATATTTATTTTAAATGATACAGATTCCCTTCCCCCATACATGCAGAAACCTTTTAAGCTCAGAGATTCTAGCAGATGACTGACAAAGCCTTAACTTTACTGAACATGATGCTATAATTAAGGAAATGTGGACTTTGGAGGTAATCATTAGTTCTTCCGTATGCACATCTAGCCTGAGATTTTGCCGCCTCCTATGTTTCCTTCTTAATGACAATGTTGGGAGGCTTCCATGTAATTGAAATTGCCCCCTTTGAAGAATTGATGTGTTAAGTGATCATGTAATCTCACGATGAGCTAGTCATGGAGAGATGAAGAGAATTTGTAGCCTGCCACAAAGTGGAAATAAAGAGACAATCATACAGTACATTTTTGTACCACTTTGCAAGTTTGTGCTGGAGAATTAAAGCAGCAAGGTGTTACCCATTGCTGCACAAATCCAGAAAGACGCTTCTAGACTGTTTTGGGTAGATCATAAATAGATTCCAATCATACTTCATGGACTCAGGCATTTCGAGTGAAGGACCATATGTGTGTACATATGTCTATGCCAGGGGCAGACGTGTGGTGTGTATTGCTCAGTTATTTCTGCAATAATGTTGCATTTGGAGCAAAATTTGCTCACAGGTCTGTGGGTCTGGTGCACTTTGGCTGGGTGAGGATGAACGCTGGGCCTCAGGCTCCAGGCTGTGGCACAGGTTGGATGTGGGTCCGTTCCACAAGTTTCTCATCCTCTTTGGACCAGCAACTACCTAGAGCCTGCCCGACATATGGCAAATGGCAAGAGTGCAAGAGACAAAATGGAAGGAAGTGCTGCCACCAGAGGCTCCACCCTGAACTCTCCCACTGTCTCTTGCACTCACTATCCATCGGCAGGTTGCTTGGCCAAGTTCAACACAACTGCAACAGGGCAGGGATTCTATTAATGAGTCACATGGCAAAAAGGCATGGATGCATAGAAGCATATTGTGTATAATAATTGCAAAGAATGAGTCAATCTGCCCCAGGGTCAACAGTCTTTATTCCTACAAACTCTTCCGGTGGTTCTCAACACGTCGTTTGTTTAGTTTTGCAGTCTCTTTATTCCGAGATTCTCAATACAACAATACATATCAAACCGTTCACACTGACTTCACTTCAAATGAAGCCGACAAAATCTGCTTTGAAGGAAGCATTTGCTTTCCAGAGGGTCCTGTTTGTGTGTTGGGGAGTTGTTTATGGATACATACAGTTAGGGCAGCCCACATATCAGTGTGTCCTCTCTTTCCTGGGCAGGAGGGACATCCTCTCCCGACATCCTCCACCCCCTTCTCACTCCTGAATGTCTGGCCAGTCCATACATGGCTATGCTGGGTGAAGCCTGGGTTCTGGCATGCCCAGACCTAGAGTGTATCCTGGGAAAGCAACTCTCAACTGTCACTTTGCATGGATATGAAATTGTGCTTGCTTCTCTAGGAAAGAACTTAAGCATGAAACGCATTTAACATTACATTCAAATATGAGAATATACAGTGTTTTTTCCTTAAGGAACATTTCAAAGTTCAAATTCTTTCACAAAATTTTCTATATGTTATACAGAAAAGGAAAATAAAGAGGGTTTAAAAAGTCTCTAGGTCTTTCTTGTCTGGTTATGCATGTAGCCCTGCTAAACCTTGTTGTGCTTCTTGCTTCACAATACCCAATTTCTCTTATTTGTACATTATCTGAAGACGAGTTTTTATGAGGCAGATTACTCGAAAGAGGAGAAGTTTACTAAACCTTTGAAAACATGGTCATTGATGATGGGCGAGGTGGCTTGTGCCAGTAATCCCAGCACTTTGAGAGACTGAAGCAAGAGGCTTGCTTGAGACCAGGAGTTCGAGACCAGCCTGAGTAACATAGCAAGACCTTGTCCTACAAAAGATAAGACACTTAGCTGCACATGGTGGCGCATGCCTGTAGTTCCAGCTATTTGGGAGGTTGAGGTGGGAGGATTACCTCTCAGGAGGTCGAGGCTGCAGTGAGCCATGATCATGCCCCTGCACCCCATTCTGGGTGTCAGAGTAAGAACCCTGACTCAAAAAAAAAGGAGAAAAAAAAAAAAAAAAAAGAAAAAGAAAGAAAAGAAAAGAAAGAAAACATGGTCATTGAGACTGTATATGAGCTTCCATTTTGGTGATCTGTCTCAAAATTTAAGCTCTCAGAAGAGAGATTTAATTTGTCTTCTTACTCTGAACCCCCAAATTGCATACATACATTTCAAAAATGCTTTTCGATTTTGGTATAAGTTTGATTTAGATACCTGGATGCAAAGATGCAGAAATGAAGGTGGCAAAGAAGGTTCGATTCCCAAGCTCAGCACCTTGCACTAGGGTTGTGTCCTAAGGAAAGGGAAAGCATCTTTGCATTTCTGCATGGAATATGGTTCCAAGGAGAGTAAAGAGCACACAGGACTGTCCTTCCATCTTCAGGGCACCAACCACTCTTGGGTTCCCAAGAAGTCTAAGCACTAGAGAAGGTGGTTCTCTCAAGGAGGGCACAGCAGCAGCATCAGAGTTGCGGAGCCATCCTCAGACAGCTTTGCTGACACCTGACTTTGCAGTGACTGCCAAAGTGGAAGAACAAATGGAACATGTGTTTGGAGCTCATGCAAGCTATCTCTGAGGATGCCCCAGAAGTACTGGGGGAGACTTAGTATGTGCATACATAGGGAGACTAAAATGCTCCAAAAAGATAGAACTACACACCAGAACATATTTGCTTACCAACGTTTATTTTTTAATTTTTTAATTCAGGAGGTACAAGTGCATGTTTGTTGCATGGGCATATTGTGTACTGGTGGAGATTAGGTTTCAGGAACAGGGAGATTATTATTTATTTACATATTAAATATATTCATTTCCCCAGATAATGAACACTGAACCAAATAAGTAACTTTTGTACTCTCAGCAGCCCTCTCCGCTTCCCTTCTTTTAGTCATCCCAGTACCTATTATTTCCACCTTCATGACCATTCAGCTTTCACGTATAAGTGAGAACATGCCGTGTTTAGTTTTCTGTTTCTGAGTTAGTTCACTTAGTATGATGTTCTTAGTATGTCCATGTTTCTGCAGAGGACAAGCTTTTGTTCTTTTTTATGGCAGTGTAGTATTCCACGGTGTATATGTGCCACATCTGATTGTTGACGGGCACTTGGGTTGGCTTCATGACTTTGCTATTGTGAATAATGCTGCAATGAACATACGAGTGCAGGTATCTTCTTTATATAATGATTTCTTTTTCGGGGGGTAGATATCCAACAGTAGGACTGCTGGGTTGTTTGGTAGCTCTGTTTTCAGTTCTTTGAGAAATCTGCATCCTGTTTTCTATAGAGGTTGAGCAAGATTACAATCCCACCAACAGTGTATAAGTGTTCCCTTTTATCCACATTCATGCCAACATTGTTGTTCTTTGACTTTTTAATAATAGCTATTCTGACTGGTATAAGATGATATCTCAATATGGTTTAATTTGCATTTCTCTGATGATTAATGATGTTGAGCATTTTTCATATTTGTCAGCCAATAGTGTCTTTTGAGAAGTGTCTGTCTAAATCTTTTGCCTACTTTTTGATGGGGTCAGGGTTTTTTTTGTTTGTTTTTTGCATGTTGTTTGAGTTCCTTGGAGATTCTAGATATTAGTCCTTTGTCAGAGATATTTTTACTTTATGTCCACAACAGATAATTCCAAGGCCATTCAGGTCAGCCATCAATTGAGAGATGTACTTGCTAAAAACCAAAAATTGAGTTTCTTGGCCTCATCCAAATGAGTGCTTGGTTAAAGTAGAGTCACCGAGTCATCAGTCCCACGAAAACAATTCCCTGCCATTTCTTCTCTGTTGTATCACCCTCACAGTTATTTGTTCAGATGCTTCCTCTGTTTCCTGCCATCTCGTGCTCCCGCTCTGCTTTCAGGGATGGGCCTTTTTGGAGATGGAGGGTCTAGTTTCTACCTCAGTTTGTGGTATTTTGCTGAAACACCTGTTATCAGACATAAAGAGCAGGGAGATTATTCTTTATTTACATATTAATTATATCTATTTTGCTTGGTTGAAGCTGAGCATTTGGCAGGCTCATTTCTATCCTCAGTGTGCAATTTGTTAACTCACTACTTTGAGTGTAGCGATCTGAGGCACTGCCTTAGAATCTGGCCAGCTTCCTAGTTTGGAAAACTTACATCGGCTGCAATCCTGAAAGCAGCCTTAGAGGGACATATTAGGTGCAGTTCTAACTATATTCTAACATTTTGGAATAAGATACTTTTATGCCACAGACATCATGGAAGCCACATTTCAATTACTGACTCATACCTCTGCAACATAAATTTTGAAACATCTTGCTCGCAAATTAGACTTAGGTTTCAGACTCCCTTAAAATCATGCAAACGGGAGAAGATTGCTGCCTACGGATTTTTTTTTTTTTAAGGAAGTCACAGGAAATGAACTTTTAAAAGTAGTATCAATGCAAAAAAGTCATCCTGGAAGAATAAAACATTTTCAAGGTTTTTCTAAGTGCTCCTTGAGACAATGGCACCTCAGTGATTGAGATTTGAACTCCTCTGATCTGCTTAATACTGACAAGGTTATTCTAAGGGCTTTGAGCTCTGAAACATGAGCAGCATTTCATTACCCCAGATTTCAACAGAACTTTTGAAATGCCAAGGGTTTGCCTGCTGTTCCCAAGCTTGGTGATATATAGTTTGGTCCATCAGGTCGAAGGACCTTACCTTTGAATGTGGCCCACCGTGAATGTGAAATGCTAAATCTTTATAGCCTGAGTATTTGAAATGGCCTTTCTGCTCTTAATTAGTAGATGCCTTCTCTACCACTGACTACCTGGGACTGACGTGATGGAGAATTTGCCTGGTTTGCAGGGGGGCCTGGGAGAGCTATTATCAATCACAGTGTGTTGGAAATGAAAGACTGAAGAAAAGATGATTAAAGCCCCAGCAGCTGGCTTCACAAATGAACTTCAGGAGAAAAAGCAGTTTTAGTGTAAGTGTGGCAAGCCTTCATACTGGAGTTTGATGAAATTAAAGGCAACGCCAGGTAATATAAACCATTGTTGAATCTTCTTTATATTAAAACTGGGCTAAAGCAGGAGTAGAAATTTGTCAGGTGCAATAATTACTTTGGTACTTTACTGATGAAAACTGTCTTGGGCAAAGCCCCCCTCTCATCTATTTTCCATTTCCTCTGAGTTCTACTTTCAACTGCTGGAGAAGAAAAGACACAAGATGAGGTGAGGGCAACTTCACAGCCTATCTATTTATGCCTAAATAATTTCTAAGGGCAAAGCAGATGGTGTTTTTCTCATTCTTTTCAGGTGCCCTGAATTACTACCTTGAAAAAACTTCTAGATTATCTGGTCCTTAGGAGAACACAGAAATAGACATGTGGGTGACCATAGAAACGGGAAGAAAACAAAAACCTGGCAAGACAACATTGGTTGCATTGAAAAAGTGTATAGCCCTGGTATTGCAGCGGCAGCAGGAGATAGGAGGAGAATACTGAGGCATTGATAGTGGGATACAAGAAACTGACAAGGAAGAAATGACAAATCTTTTGGGTCACTGCTACTCAAAGTGAGGTATTGGAAACAGCGTAAGCCTCATCTGAGAGCTTGTTAGGAATGCAGAAGCTCAGGCCCCAGAAATACTGAGTCAGAATCTGCAGTCTAATGAGATCTGCAGGTGAGTCATAGGAACATTAGAGTTTAAGGAGCTCTGGTTTATGGACAATCCTTAAACTGGGTGATACTAAAGCCCGGGAGACTCATAAAACCTAGAGGATATCTGCAGATTCTCGGCAGGCATGTGCAGAGGACATGGCAGTTGAAGGAATTACATATTCGATGCTGGTGGAGACAGAAATAAAAAGGTAGAGTAACAGAGATTCACACGAATTTTCAGAGCTAAGAGAGAAAAGCTCTCCACTTTAAAGACTGAAATTTGTACAACCGTAGAAAGGAGTTAAAACTCTTTGCAATAAATACACTCATTATGAAAACATTGTCCAAACAAGGATGGCATAAATGAGTATCAGATGTTGAGCTGCTAGAAAGCAGAAGTGATACCATCAGCATCAGACAAGAAGACAGGAGAGTCATCCAGGATAAAGATCTGCTTCTAATCGCTTTTTGCTAATAGCTCTAACAAAAGCCTAGTGGGGTGGAGGTGACGATAAACCCAGACCATGACCATCCATGTTAATACTTTGTATTCTACTGCATGTTCTTATCCATTCCTATGCGTATGCAAAATAACTCTTTAACACATTCACCGTAATTCATTTATAAGTGGGTTCTGTGTCTTTACAAGCATGGAGTCATCTGCCAGCTCCACTTTTATATGCTGTGAGACTTTGACAATCCGTATCTTAGGCTCCCTTGCTTCTGTTTCTTCAGCTATGAAATGGGGATAACAGTAGTGCTTACCTCATAGGGTTGTTTGGGATTAAATGAACTCGTACATGCTATTCACTTAACAGAGCATCTGATGCATAGTTAGGGCCTAGTTATTGTTAACTATGATTATTGCTTATTAAATTCTACACTAAAAGTTTCCATTCACGTACTTTACTGACAGGTAGGTGAGCCAGGAGTATTTAACCAACATCTGCAGTCACTTTCCTGGTCCCCAGAGGGGACAGATTACGGCAGTGGGATGTATTCTTTTTGGGTGCTCTATACTTTAAATATGGGTAATAACATGAACTAGATAGGATTTAAGTGGTCATAAATGAACTTAAAGGTATTTTCATAGAGCCAAGAAATGAACTCTGTGGTAATAGAAAATCCATTACTTATCTTTGCTTCCAGAAATCTCATCTATTTTCTTGGGTCTTTTTATTTTCACTAGCTTTGAAGACCAAGTCCACATTAGTCATTCCTGGATACATAGTCATAGTCGAAGCTGAGTGGCTGAATTTCATACTTTAAAATTTGATTGAGGAATTGAGATTTTCAGTTTTATTATGTATCTTGTTTCATATGACAGGAATACTAGAATACAATTAAGATATGGTGCAATAGCAAAATATTTAGGGTCGGCTGGAACTTATTAGGAATGAGAGCTTCTTTTTCTTCTTCTTCTTTTTTTTTGAGTTGGAGTCTCACTTCGTTGCCCAGGCTGGAGTGCAGTGGCACGCTCACGGCCACCCCAGCATCAACCCGCTGGGAAAGCTTATTCTTAAAAATAGCTCTAATAAAATGTTTCCCCCGATTGCTCTGCAGTAGTATTTAATGTGGGGTTCTGAGTATTTTTCTTCTGCCTCCTCCTCCTTTTCCTTCTCCTCATTTTCTTTCTCTTTCCACTTCTTTCTTGAACGACATTTTTGCCAGGAAATGTCATGAAAAGCACACCTTGTCATAGATGATGGCAGTAATGTCCAAAAGCAATGCATTTTAATAGCTTTCCTTAAGGAGGAATAATAAATATGTAAAATAAATAAATTTGGCCCATGCTATAGATTTAATACTGAAAATTTTTTTCTTGTCATGATTCTGCTCTGACATCATTGTTTTGTTTTAAAGCAAGGCCATTTCCCTCCTCTAGGCCTCAGTATCCTGTGAAATCTGGATTAAAATATAAAATTATATATCCAACCAAATGTAACGGTCTAAGCCTCAATGATTAGAGGCCTGCACAAAAGAACTATGAAAAGAATTTCTAAACAATTAATTTCACCTGGTTTAGGAGAACTGGGGTCACAAACCACCAGACTGCCCTAGGTAGAACTGCAAATGTTTCCCTGAATATAATACTTTCCTTGAATGAATGTAATTCTGAGAATAATTTATTTTCCTGTTTTCCTTCAACCTGGGGCCAGGGCAGTCAGCCTGTTTGTAATTTGGGTTTTGTTTTCAAAAGCGTTTTCCTGCACATCTACTCTCTGTACCATTGAAGATGTGGTTGGGAATCTATACAAAACCAGTAGGAAGAGGTCCTCGGGTTGCAAATGCATGACACACACTCACAGTTGCTTGGCCCATGTGGTCCCGGTTTGGCAAGAAGGACATGGCAAAGACGCAAGGGAAGTCTTGACACTGCAGGGATTCCCGTAATTGAATTCCTGGGCAGCCCCTCTGTTGCCTTCCAGCTCAGGCATGCTTCTTTGCCTTTTTCTATTTTCTTTCTGGCTTCCATAAATAATCTACAAAGTGGACAACTGGCAGCCAGAAAATCAATTGGCCCTTATATCTTCTCTAATTAATTTCTCATTGTCAAGCACTCACAGGGTATTTGTAGGAAATCAACTAACTCTTCCACCTGTTATGGTGGGTGCTTTTGACAGATGACAAAACAAAGAAGGATCCAGGGTGAAGCAAACAGTCACAATTCTATACTGGAGCACACCGTACAGGGAATTCCTCTTACGGTGTCTTGTATATACATGGAGGATAACGTTTTCCCAAATAAATTATGACTATGAATAAGAAAATTTAGAGTTAAATATATTCTCTTTTTTTGCTCTCTACTCTTTTTTTTTGGAGAAAGTAGGACTTATTAAGAAGACAGAAAAGCTTCCATAGTGGGAGAGAACCTGAAAGAGGTTGCTCCTCTCTTCTCTTTCGTATTATGTATTACATTTTAGTGTTGGATTCAAAAAACATACTGAGGGCATTATACCCAGATGGAAAATAGGTATGACAAAATAAAAAGAAAAATTATAAAATGCATGGACATTCCTAAGGCTTTGAAGTTTGCATATGAGGTGCACAGCAGGTACATACTAGATGTTTAAAAATATTTAATAAGTGAATGGAATTTTTAATATAGTTCTTATTTATATTTCTATCTATCAGAAGCTTAGCAATAACCTATTTGTCTTACTTTTGCCAATGATATGCAATTCATTCCCCTTTTTTTCTATTGCAAAAGGAATACATTCTTCTTTTACACCTATGAGAATGGCTAATATGAAAACAAAACACTGAAAATCCTAAGTGCAGATGAGGATGTGAAGCAATGGGAATTCTCATCCATTACTGGTGGAGATGCAAAATTGTATGGCAACTCTGGAAAAAGTTTGGTAATTTCATATAAAGTTAAATATACACTTATTAGAATACCCAGCAAGGTATTTACCCAAGAGAAATGGAAATTTTTGTTTCTACAAAAACCTGTACACAAATATTTATAGCAGCTTTCTTCATAATCACTCAAAACTACAATCAAATGTCCAACCCTGGGAGAATGGATAAACAAAACTGGTTATAACCATATCATGGAATACTACTCAGTAATAAAAAGAAACAAACTATTGATGCATGTAACTACTTGCATGCTTCTCAAAGGCATTATGCTGAGTGAAAGGAGCCAATCTCAAACAATTGCAGACTGCATGACATTCTCGAGAAGTCATCCTTTTCATCCTCTTCCTCCTTTTTCTCTGTCTTCTTAAAGGAGAGCAATAGGAAGATTTTTGGGCACAATGAAATGGTCCTGTATCCTGATTGTGCAGGTGGTTACATAAATCCATACGTGTGTTGTAATTCATGGAACTGCACATCCAAAAAAAGAAAAGCCAATTTATAGTATGTTTTCATAAAAAACAAAATGAAAAAAATAAGTCATTCTTATCAAAGGCTATTAAACACAGGGAAATGTAAAAGTAAAGTGAAACATTTTCACCCTTCACCTCCCTGAGAAGTAGACTTGGGTACATGCCCTTTCAGAGTTCTCTGTGCTCTGCTGAGAGTCACCTGTGAGGACACAGACTCAGGAGCAGATGGACTTGATTCGTGTCCCAGATGCTCCACTTATTCACTGTAGCTCTGTGACCTTGGGCAAATTACTTAATCTCTCTGTGTCTCAATGTCCTTCTGTATAAAATGGTGCCGATGGTAGTATTGCAGGCAATTTACATAGCAAGCACTATGTAAGCACTTACAGTTTTGCTATAAAAATGTCTCTTGCAGCTGGGCTCAGTGGCTCAGCCTGTCATCCCAGCACTCTGGGAGGCCGAGGCGAGTGGATTGCCTGAACCCGCAGGTTAGAGACCAGCCCTGGCAACTTGGTGAGGCCTCGTCTCTACAATAGAATTTTTAAAAAATTAGCCGGGTGTGGTAGTGCACGCCTGTAGTTCCAGCTACTTGGAAGGCTGAGATGGAAGGATTGCCGAAGCCCAGCAGGTTGACGCTGGCGTGGCTGTGAGTGTGCCACTGCACTCCAGCCTGGGTGACAGATTGAGACTCCAACTCAAAAAAGAAAAAAAAATGTGCACATATAAAATAGGTTTGTATTATGCACATAGTTTTGATGCTGACTTTTTTCATTTGACATTACATTAGCATCTTTTCATGACAGTACATAAAGATTTTTCCTATTACTATGTATTACAAAGACTGAATAGTAGTCTACCATATCTATGAATTATAGTATAAATAATATTATATACAACTTGTATGTTTAACAAATTTAATGCTAAAATGTAATATTATCCATCATATTTAGTGCATCATCAATATATATTTAATAAAGTTCTTATTGATCAAGGTACCCCTTTTAGCTTAAACTAATTTATTTTAATTTTTGCTTATGAAAATTTTTCTCTATCAGTCCAGTCTCAGTGTGCTTTATCGCTTCCAGAATTTGTTCTAACTTTATGGATCATTGATGGTGCCTTTTTTTCAACCCTTCTCAACTTCTTTCTTCTTCTTTTAAAACTATTTGCCATGAATCCAAAGAACTTTTGGGAGGCAGCAGAGATGATAGGTGTAGTTAGTCCGCCATCTTGAACCATAAGCTCTTACCATCTCCTAAGAGCCTCTCTTAAAAAGGAGTTAGGAGAAATATTCAGGCAGAGGAGTACAGTTGAGAAAGAAAATGACTCAGGCCAGGGAATTTGGGTGTTATTCTGCATCGCCATTGGTTAGCTGGGTGAAGTTGGGATTCACTTTCTACTTTCTGGTTCTGAATTTCTTTAGCTGTAAAATAACATGGTTAGACAAGATGGACCGTAATATTCTATATTGCTGTCATTACAAATAAACAAACCGGGGCTCACAAAAATGAAATGATTTGCCAGCGGTCAACCCGGATACTGGTAGAATTGAGTCTTGAATTTCCATCCTCAGATTCCCCATCACAGCTCCACTAAGCAGACCTGACATATTCCACCTGGGGATCTGGAAATCAGAGCACAGAGGGCCCAGGAGATGCATCCTCACTGAACACCGTTCCCACCTTGGCAAGTACGTGCCTGTACGTGAGGATGTGTCCCTACACACAAGAAGGCTGTTCCAGGAGGTCTTTGTCTCTGGGGCCTCCCCACCCCTGCTCCCCTGTTGACAAAAACTGTGCCCTGGATGTTACCTCCCCAGGTTCTCCCCGAAGTGGGGTGGGGCGCCGCTCTCAGCTTGGCCAAAGCAGCCTGGGCAGATGGTGGTGCGGCTGGTTGCACAGTGGTCGGCCTCTCAGTGCTGAAGAGCTCGGCTGTGCTCGTTCGAAGTCGCTCTGACAACATTCCTCTCCTGGCAGCCATGTACTCTCTCCTCCAGCCTCATGCGAGCAAATGGCTTTGCAGCACTTCCCTTGCGTCCCAGTGGAGGCTGGGATCCCTTCGTTAGGCCTTCCGCGTTTGCAGACATTTCATTCATCTAAGTCTTTCCACTAGAACTTCTCCAGATTTCATTTCCACTTTCTTTTCCATGGGTTTCCCTTCGGGTTGTCTGAACACAGTTTATGTGTTTTCGTCCATGTTAGGATTATTAAAAACAAACAAAGAAGTCCTCACTCCTCCAAATGCGCAAACAAGTAAGCAGACAAACTCAAACTGACAAATCCATTCACCCTATAAACCCATTGCGAGTGCTTCTTCAGTATGATTCTGATCAGCTTCTGATTCAGAGACAGTTTACTTGTTTCTTTGTTTGTTTGTTTTTTAGTTGGAGTCTCACTCTAATTAATTTCACTCTGTTTGCCCATGCTGGTATACAGTGGCACACGCACGGCCACCGCAGCCTCGACCTGCTGGACTCCAGCGATCCTTCCGCCTCAGCCTTCCAAGTAGCTGGAACTATAGGCTCACGCTACCACATCTGGCTAATTTTTGATTTATTGTAGAGACAAGCTATCGCCAAGTTGCTCTGGCTGATCTCGAACCCGTGGGCTCAGGCAATTCACTCACCTCAGCCTCCCAAAGTGCTGGGATTACAGGCTGAGCCACCGAGTACTTGTTTCTTAACCTGGTTTCAGAATCAAATATTCAGTCTACTGCCACACACTTTAACTTCTTTAGGACCTAAGCTTCTGAGAGTCTGATTTGTATCTTTTCACTCTTCCTGTCATCTGGACACTGGCCTTATTCTTCCTCCTGCCTTCTCCACTTCCTGGCGCTGTCTGTTCCCTTGAGTCTTAGTCAATTATAGAATCTGGCCAATCTCTTTGTGACTCCAGATCTGTTATTATCAACTCTGGCTGTACATTAGAATCACTTGGGGATATAATTTGTCTTTGCTGGATCCTAGGTTTGCATATATTTAAAGTTACCCCCAAATGACCTGTAGGTAAAAGGAAATAAGAAATAGCATTTGTAAATGAGACTAGCTACTTTCTTTCTCTGTCTACCTAACCTAGCCTTTTCCTCTTCCAGTAATTCTGAGAGGAAACAGAAGGTTCCAGGTGGGTGGCTGTTCGTTTTAGAGTCTTTAATGGGGTAACGCTTCAGCACTCTGTGTGCGAGAATGGTGGCCCGCTCTATGGGCCTATGGGCCCTTTTAGTGGTCACAGGAGGTTTCAGAATCAAATATTCAGTCTATTACCAGACACTTTAACTTCTTTTGGATCTAAGCTTCTGAGAGTCTGATTTGTATCTTTTCACTCTTCCTGTCTCCTGGACACCGGCTTTATTCTTCTTATTCTTTCTTCTGCCTTCTCCACTTCCTGGCTCTGTATGTTCCCTTGAGTCTTAGGTACAAGGTTTTTTGCTTGCTTTTTTCTTTTCTTTATTTTTTAAACATCTCCACTGAAGTATAATTGATATTTAATGTATACAATTTGATAAGTCTGGGCATAGGCATATACCCATGAAAACATCACCACCATCAAAGTAATAAATGTATTCACCACCTCCAAGTATTTCCTCTTTTTGGTGGTAAGAACATTTAACGTGCAATCTACTTTCTTAAGTTTTCAAATGCACAGTATAGTATTGTTTAACTACAGATGTTATGTTGCACAGCGGACCTTCAGAACTTACTTGTCTTGCATAACTGAAACTTTATACCAACTGAACATCTCCTTATCACTCTTTCATTTGCAGTTCTGAAAACAACAGATGAATTCTGTAGGGTTTTTAGACTCCTCAATAGTAAAATGAGAAAGCGAAAGGGAGCTCTAGGTTGCCGAAATTTGTACAGAAAAAGATTTGTCTCAGTCACTTTACATTACAGTCTGAATGGTATCACTACTCAGAGTGTTTGTGGGTCTGCCCAGCTATAAAGACACAAGACATTTTGCACAGGCTGTGTGTTTAAGCTCACGGGAAGAGAGTAATAAAGTGCATCTTCCATGTCCACCTTCTGCTGGGTATTGAGAAAACTCTTTTCTCTTTGCCTAAGCACCTGTGTTGAATTTGGTAGCTGTGGTGTTTGGACTGATTCAGCAGTAATTAATCTCCAGGCTAATTATGAGCTCTGTTGTCATTTTGCTAGATGTAATTAAACTGCATAGCTGGAGAAAGTTTGGAAACTACAGGTTTCCAAGAAAACTCTTCCCTGTAACTTGGCACTGAGCTCAAGAGTGACAACATAATCAGCCAATTAAATATAAGCTGGAAGCCCGATGTCCTTCAGGATGAGTTTACAGGAAGAAGACAAATGTATGTTCACAAGAGGCACCTGCTGTTTCACTGCTGCCTATTTGGAGAGAGTTTGGAGTGTTCTAGAGGTTTTTTCTCATTAATTCTTTTGATAGCTTTATTAAACAGTAAACGGAACAAGCATTTTAGTCCCTTTCAAACACAGGAGATGATTAACTTGAAGGTCAACTGTCCTGCCAAAGAACATAGTGACCACGGGGCTAGAAGTGATTTCAATGGTACATACTTATCTGCACAGATTTCTATGACAAACCTCCAATATATAAGAAGGTTATGCTAGTATGAAGATATGAATATGTCCCTTGGTGAATAAATTCCTCAAGTCTTTTGGAGCCAAAGTTCTGCTTTCTATTTTAGTCTGAAGTAAAGAGATATAGATCACATGCCAACTGTATGCTAATAGAGGGGGGTTGTTGCTCGATCCCACTGGCCTTGGCCTTGCTCAGTCAAGAACATCTGCTGTAGTTGCTGTTTCTGAAAGCAGATGTAGTGTGTGTATGTGTCCTACTGGTCATACTGAAGAGCCTAGGGTGACTTGGGATGATACAAGGACTCATATGGGTAGAGTTTTAACATTTTTAGGTATTTTTCATAGATATCTTATATATGGCAAAGGCTTTTTATTAAGAATAGTAGAGAAAAAAGATTCTTTTGAAAAGAAATTTGTTTTCCTAAAACTGAGAACCATATAATTTCTTAAATGGATCATGATCATGGTTGATGTGTAGGGAGAGCTCAAATCACGAAATTGGCACTTGAATGACTAAAGTTTGAGAACAGGAACCTCTATCCCTTGTGTCCTACTACTGGTAAGGGGTTGGTATGCTTGATTCCTTTGCCTCAACGATAATATTTTATGAAATTTGGATCAGATAAGAACTCTAATGTGTTGTATTCCTAAGTCATAAATGTGTATGCCACTATCATGGCAGTAAACAAAAAATAATGAAAGCCATTCCCAAGCTCTGCCTGGTATCTCCTAATTAATTTTAGTGCCCAATCATTTGACTAATAAAGGCTTGGGTCTTATGAGCATACAGTTTAGTGCCTGTGATAACCACAGATTATGACTGTCCCTTGAGAGTGTTTATCCTTTCCCTGGCATGCCAAGAATAACTCGCCATATTTATATCCTCTTCTTCTTGACCATAGACAAAGCTGGAAGTGGTCAGAGATCCAGGTTTTGCACACTGACTTGGGCTCTAGCAAATAAGGGAAACCAAAGAAAATATCCCAATTCACGCTTCTTGAATGATACACACAAGGACATGGATGAATCTCAAATACAGTGTGCTAATTAAAAGAAGCCAAACTCAAAATATTATGTACTTTCTAATTATGCTTATATGACTTGCTGAACAAAGTAAATCTATAAGGACAGAAATATATTTGTGGTTGCCAGGGACCAATGGTTGACTTCAAAGTGGCATGGGAAACTTCTCAGAATGATGGAGCTATTCTCTATCTTGATTATGGTGGTGGTTGTGCGACTGTGTCTGTTTGTCAAAACATCTAAAACTGTGCACTAGAAGGGGTGAATTTTACTGGCTGTAAATTATACCTTAATAAACCCAACTAAAAAAATATGTGTCCTCAGTATTTCATAAGAAGAATCACAAGTGCAATACGAAATAACAGTCAAACTAAAATGAAAGGCCAACATTTTTACCTGCAAATCATTCCTGGAGGGAGGAGAAAGATTCAACCTTCGAAGTGATTTACATGATAGACATTCTCTTCATGCATGTCTAGAGTAGAAATGTCAAGTGTATGCTTTTATACAAACTGTTTCCATTCAATTGTTTTTCTGTTTTTGTTCATGACTAGATTCATTTCAGTCCTCTTGCTCCTCATAGAGGGAAAAATGTTTAGGTCCTGGCAATGTTATCCTGGCAAAAAGTGGTTTCCCTGGTTTGGTATCAGAAATAGTAAATCAGCTGATAATGATTGGTCTGCTAGTTTTTTTCTGTATAAAATATAATACCATCTTCCTTGTTTCTGGTACAATTAGGAAATTCTTAAGAGTGAAAATAACAAAGAAATTAGGAAAGTATAACCTTTAGGAGATAACGTACTCGGGATTATTTGGGAATGGCCAATGTATTCAATAGTGTGATTAGGTGCAAATAGAGATTCATCTCCATGTAAAAATAGACTTCCAGGACTTGGGCAAGTGTTGTGAACTGAGAGGTGCCAAGATAGACATGAGAGGACACCTGTGTGTCATGCTGTGACTGCAGCTTCTCCCAAAGGCCTGTCTCTGGACTGGGATGCTTCTTGAAACTTAGACTCATCTCTGGTTTGATGAAGTAAGAACTGCTCAAAGCTTCCAATGAGTTGATCACACATTAAAAAATGTTTAAATTAATATGATAAATTAAGTCTTTTAAGAAAAAAAATTGACACATTTTTGAAAAGTTCTTCTACCTTGAAAACTGTATAATATATTAAACTTAAGCATGTCTTTATAAGCAATGCTTTCACAGGACTAATTTATTTTCTTTTGAAAGGTATGTAGATTATTGACAATTCGGATTATTCCATAGTTCAAATAAGGGGTACCTTGTCTTTGTAGCTTTTCAGAGAGTTTTTTTTTAATGTAATAAAAGACTGTCTGATTAATATGTTACTAGTCTAGTTTTCATCACTGTTGTGATCTAAGTGTTGTGATCTAAGTGTGTTGTGATCTAAGTGCTGATTTTTAAAATTTCTATTTTAGCTTATTTACTTTTCTTCTTTTGTTTTCCAGTGATCACAGACATTTAACCCTGTTCGCTTTCTGATACCTATGACACCATTTTCCTATGGAAGAATGCAGCCCTTACCAGAGCAAGTCCTAGGGGTTGTTTACTGATCACAGACTCAGTTCTTTTCACACACTGCAAACACTCCAGATCAGCTCCCTTTTGTTGATTTAATTTCTCCAGGCCTTGCAAGATTTTACTCAACTCTGTGACTTCCTTTCACAATTTTTCCAGGTTATGTTTCTCTTCACACATTGTATTTCTCATCATTTTGCTTATTTCAGAGTTACTAATCAATACTTCAATTAACTAACATTTGCTGAGCACTTTTTGTGGTGGGCATGTGTTGTTTATCTTGTCTGGAAAACATTTTCCCTTTCTGGGGAATCTCCCTCTGGCCATTCTCTGTCATGTGCTTTGGTCCCCACCTGCTCCTGGTGGGCACGTGACTTAAACTGTCCAGCCAGTGCATCATTCCATTCCTCTGGCCACAGAGACTTCCATACCAATGGATACACAACTTAAGACAGCCCATCAAGAGTGAATTCTATCATGTTTTGCTAAAATTGTTGGGAAGAGAAGCTCTCTTTCTGCTAGTGTTACTAACCAAGGGTACCATTTCTAGGGCCATCTTTAATTCCTCTATAAGAGAGTCTTTAGAAAATGAACCCAATACAGAGATAATCAGAGCCAAGGGATGGCCAGGAAAATTCTTGTGTCTCCTTAGAAAATCTGATTCAACTTCCCTGAGACTGATATCAGGTTATTCCTACACCTAAGAATATACAAGCTAATATTTTTTTAAAAATCTAATTGAAGTTGGCTTTCTGTCCCTTACTAAAAACAACTACTGAACAAAACACTCATCATGTGTAAAGATACTGGAAGATGCATATTTCTGGCTTCCAAAGATTTATAATAAGCAAAAAGTATAAAAGATAATCATATCGTTAGCTTTATTTTTCAAAATGTGCTATTTTTCTCTCTATGCCAGAATTTACTGCTTTATGTCAGAATTATTTGCGTATATCTCTTTCTTCTGTGATAGATTACAGAGAAGAGAGCCTGGTCATCTATCTACCTGCTTGTCTCTATACATCTAGTATGTAAAATGTTCAGGAAGTTCTTACTGAGTTTACCTGAAAAGACAGCTAATATTACTCTGGGATTTATGGTAGGTACCAAATGAGCGGTTTAGAACATAAGGTCCTATTGTTTGGGGGTTAAATGACATTTTTTGTCCTCTATTTCAGGTCCTCACTCAAATTGCTGTCACTAGATGATTTTGTGTTTTGTTCTATGGAACAAGGCAATATTTCTGGGGCTCAATACACAAAGGCAACTTTGTAGGGATAGAAGAATGGGAATTGAAAGACTAAGGCTCCAGGGATTTAGGTTTTTACAAAGAATATGCTTCATTATCAAAATCATGTTGAATTAACTTGTTCTCTTTTTTGTCTGTTTTTTCTGTTTGTTTTTAGTCAGGGTCTCACTTTGTCACCCAGGAAGGAGTGCAGTGGCACGCTTATGGCCACCACAGTCTCAACCTGCCAGGCTCAGATGACCCTTCTGCCTCAGCCTTCCAAATAGCTGGGACCACAGTTGCATGCCGCCAAGCCTGGCTAATTTTTTTATTTATTGTAGAGACAAGATCTTGCCAAGTTGCCCAGGCTGGTTTTGGACCCCTGGGCTCAAGCAGTTCTCTTGCCTACACCTCCTAAAGTGCTGGAATTACAGGCATGAGCCACTGTGCCTGGCCAAATTGTTCTTTTACCAAATTTACAATGGTAAACTATACAATCCTAAATTTAATAAACAAAAGAAAATGAAGGAAAAAAATGCTCCCTTGAATAAAAAAAAAATCTTGATTATCTTATCTTGATTGTCTTTGACCTTTTCTGGCACAAATTACTCCTGGTTGGTTTTACGTAGTTGCATTGTGAAATAGTGTTCACGGTTAATTAAAATCAAATGTCCTGACAAGGTCTGATTCTTTCTTAATTCTCAGAACTGTAAGTCTTTGTTCATCTAAGAGCAAATAGAAGTGAACTTCCTTTCTGTGATATTTCTGTGTATATTTCTCTGTCTTTAGAAGTAGAAGCAGCTGAAGCTTCTTTATCCAAAGTAAATCACTGGATATCTGCACTGAATATTTCTTTCTTTTACATTTTAATCAATACACACATGAATGGGAAGGTCTCCCTCTCACAGGCGAATGTATTTGAGGAACAAACAATGCTTTTATGACAATAGGTAAGACTTGGAAAAGAAACCAAAAATGCATTGGTGATATTTAAAACCTGCATTTCTCATCTTGAATAATGCCATCCTCTGGGATGTGAGATAAAGATGGCTTAGGTTTAATAATAATTCATTTTGATGGCTTCATTAGATAAATAAAATCATATGCTTTTCATAAGAGGGTGACAGATAGACTGAGACGGGCCCAAGTGTAAATCCCTGCATCACCACTGGCTAGCACTCAATGTAGGCAAGTCATTTCCAGCTCCAGTGTACTCGTCTGTTTCTCATGGGGTTGCTGTGAGGACGAAATTGTCTAATGTCTATGAAGCCAAAGCACATCGGTAGCAGCGGCAGTGGTGAGAAATTGGCTGCCCCGGTTATTATGGTATAACCTTTCTCCATTTCTTTTCTAGGAAACATAATGTAAGGGCAATTCTAGTTTTCTCAGGGTTGACTGGGCAATATGGCTGGCTAGACCTCTTTTTTTCTTCTCATTCCAGCTGTGCACATCCAAGGATATATATATATATATATAGTTGAACAGGGTGTCCTTCCAGGATGGAGAAAAATTGTTCTTCAGTTGAGGGTGTTTTTCCAGGGAACATAGGATTAAAAACCAGCAGAAAAAACTGGCCTCAAATGCTGTCAAATTGTGAGAATAAATCTCATGTTGGTTTTCATGTAGCTGATTGTTTTTTTCTAAAATGAATTAAATTCCAACAAAATCAGCTTTGATCAAAGAAGTTGACCCAATTTTTTAAAACAGGATATAAGGATGTTATTGGGAATTGAACAGTTTATTGCTAGAATTACAAAGACCACGAGTAGAAGAATTTTTGCTCCTTTTGTTCTTTGTTGAATCTCAGTTCCCAAAGCAGTGCCTAGCATATAAGGAGTACTCAAGAAATAATTATTGAATGAATGAAGGCAGTGCTGCTAAAAGAAAGAACAGGGTGGACTTGGGCTAAATTTTCAGCATGACAAATGTGGCCACGGAAAATAAATAGATACAGGCTACATGGTTAACCCAGGAAATAGAAATCCCTCCTCTCGGAAAATACCTGATCTGAGTAATATTCACTGTCATATCCCCAAGTTTGTGCCAATCTAACCTTTGAAGGCAAATGAAAAGGCCAAATACATTCTGAGGTCTGAAGGTTCTAGAAGTCTCACGGAAAGTTCTACATCTAGTTGCAAGAATTTTCTTCACCTTGAAACTTGGTGAGCTTTGTCAGTTTTATTTATCCTACCATGTCTTAAAACAAATTTTCCTACCACAAATTCGTATTGCTTCCTACACTATTTCATTGCCAGCCACTGTTACTTATATGTGCCAATGATAATGACCCCAGTGACATTTATTCATAGATCACATTTCCTTCACAGGAAGCAGGAATTACTTCCTGTATCTGGGCCATAAGTAAATAGTTGGATAACATTGTTGCTTTCTGTCTTCAGACATTAGAAATCGGAGTCTTACTCAAGGTTGTATAGATAATAGTGATTTTCTGGGTCCCAGACCATCTTCAGTTCAGGATATCATAATGTATACACTTTGGTTCTATTTTCCTTTTGAAAATAGTGTAGTAGATTAAAGTATTTCTTTCCTTTCTATGAATAATGCTTTATTCATTCAAACACTTCCTCTGAAACAAGCATTTTTTTACTAAAAGAGCTCCTAGAAACTTTGGGTAGAAAACAATGCTCGCTTTATAATTTGTCTGTAATCAAATGGTATTTTGAGAAAGAATTTTCTTATTACCATGCTGAAGTACTGATCATTTTTTAAAGAATAAGATAGCTAATTTAAAAATAAGTACCTATGCCTCTATGCCAAAATATCTAACAATGAACAGGTTTCATGGTAAATTTAGAATGAGTTGTTGTTTGGCTACTTAATAGTTACAATACCAGAAATAAACCGCAGTCCAGAAACTTCTGTCACTGTCACAACTATCTCCAATAGTGTAAGAAGCAATACGGATTTGTGGTAAGAAAATTTGTCTTAAGACATAGTTGGATAAATATTGCTGTAGCCTGACAAAGCTCACCAAGTTTCAAGATGAAGAAAATTCTTGCAACTAGATGTAAAACTTTCCATGAGACTTCTTGAAACTTCAGACCTCAGACTGTATTTGGTCTTTCCATTTGCCTTCAAAGGTTAGATTGGCACAAACCTGGGGATAAGACAGTGAAGATTACTCAGATCAAGTATTTTCCAAGAGGAGGAATATTAACATATCTCCTGAAGACTCAACTGGAAGACAAGTTTGTTTTGTTTCGTTTTGTTTTTGAGCTGGGGTCTCATTCTCTCACTCAGGCTGGAGTGCAGTGGCATGATCACAATGATCACCGCTCATGGCAGCCTCGACCTCCTGGGCTCAGGCAATCATTTCACCTCAACATCCCGAGTCACTGGGACAACAGGCCAGTTACTGTGCCTGGCAAATTTTTTGATTTTTTTTTTTTTAAGAGATGAGCTTTTACCATGTTTCCCAGGCTAGTCTCAGACTTCTGGGATCAAGAAATCCGCCCACCTCATCCTCCCAAAGTGCTGGGATTACAGGCATGAGTCACCATGCCTGATCTGGAAAAGTTGGAAATAAAACCCACAGATCAGAAAGACATAATGCAGAATTAAAGACCACACATCATCAAAAATGCCCTATGATGTTGTTGATGAAACTAAAAAATTCTGTTCCCTAAAACTAACTTGCATTGCCTGTATAAGTAAAAGACAATGTGTCTGGTGAAATTAAGATGACTAAAATAGCAAAAGACAGCCTTCACTTTGAAGGTATAATTTATGAAGGTACTTTAGTATCATATACAATGCAAATGACAATATTTCTAGAAATATATTTGTACTCTACGGATTCTTGGATGATAATGCTTGGAGCATTCCAACAGAGGGAGTTGCATGAATTAATGGAGCACATCTGGGCATCAGTCCAATGAAAATGTAAGCTGAATGCTTCCTTGGGGGGGAAGAGATATTGAGAACTAGATAGCTACAGCAATTGATGCTGGGTAAACTGAACATCCGCCTTACGCTTTTTCGATTCACTTCTGAACTAGGTCAGCTATGTATGTGCCTTTGAAAGAAGGCGGCTTCAAGGGGCAAGTTTACCTTAACTCAAAGAGTCACTTTTCAAGTAATTTACTTCCTTTTGGATAGACTGACATTGCATATGAATACCCAGGTTTACTAGCAAGCCCTTAATAATGAAGTCTCCACTCCACATTTAATGCTGATATCTCAGATTTACGCTGCACACTTCTTAGAAGATCAAAGTACAGTATGTAATTCTCAATTTCTATGGAACTATATATGTGAAGATTTAGTTTGTGTTGGGAACAGTAAGAAGAAATGACGTTAACCCGACCTCATGGGAAGAGGTCTCTTCTTTCCAGCTCACGCCGTTTTCCATGAGGACTTAAGGAAGTAAAAATCCAAGGCTGGTAAATACCTCTGTGTCCCACTTGTCAATCAGATAGGGAAGGCAACGGAAAGGTCTTTAAATGATTGGTAGTGGGAATAGCAGGAAGGATGGTGTGGTGTGTGATAGCTCAGCCAGATGGACTGGCACTTGATCTTTACAGTTGGCCTGAAGGTCGCTCTCTCTGATCATAGTCACATAGTAACTATTATCACTGGGGGGGAAAAAAAAAAGCTCTCCTCTATGTATCACAATCATTTTTTTCAGAGGCTTCTTAGAATAATGTGTATCAAAGAGTTTTGCTGGTTGTAAAGGACTAAGTAATTGTGAAGTGTGGATATTATTATCCCCTCTAATGGAAAGCTCCCTGAGGGTTTATACCTTTCATAAACCCCTTGCAGCTGCCTACTTTATTTCCCAAACACTCCTCCTTTGGCTCTTCCTTCTTTTTGATCTAATTACATCCAGGAGGAAGCCTCCATTAGGAATTAATGAGCATTAGTACCTTAATTTACCATCTGCTCCCCCCCTCCCTTTAACAAATGAAGGTGTGTCTCAGCTTCAAGACCTTATGTTGGTTGTAGCCAGGCAGATGGGGGAGATTCAGATGAGAAAGATTCTTTTTCTGTGGCACCAAGGTCACATTTGGATTCGGTGCTGCTTTTGGCAGCCAGATGATGACTAGATGGTGAGAAGGCCCTCTGCTTATAGTCCCTACTATGGGACACACTGGGCCTATTGGCATTCATTTATTCAAGCATGCGTTTATTAATTCAATCGCATGTGCCGTGTATCTGGTATGTGACAGCCTACATGCTAGATGGTAGAGATATAAAGTTGAATAAAGCCGAATTCTTTTTCTCAAATTGCTCACAGCCTAGTGGAGAAGACAAATACATGTACTCAGGTAATTATGGAGCAGTGTTTGATATGCTGCGGTAGGGACATAGTACCTACCTGGAGTCTAGCATTGTATGTGGGAAACTGAGCTACCTTCAACTAAGGGTCTTTCAGAGAAAGGACTATACTCTAAAGCATGTTTGCATACCACTAACCAGCAGATACCCCCAATCCCACATCTCTCTTTTCTGTTCTGCCTGTGTATGTTACGTTAAGTTTAGAATTCATCTAGGATGTAATTGCAGCATCCAAAGTATTTATAAAGAAAGAGTATAATAATTTACTCATCTCTATTTATAATAACTATGTGTCATTTATTGTTTAATGAAGGTGGTGGTGAATTAGGGCCCTAACAGAAAACAGGTAGCACTCAAAACTATTTACAAAGGTGTGAGTACAATCACACAAAGGATTGTGCAGGAATCTGGGGGATATATCCAAAGAAAAAAAGAGACGAGTCCATTTCTGAAACCTGGATGGAGAAGATTTTGTAGAATTGGCCTTCTTGGGAGACACAGTGAATTTCCAGTGTGGGGACATGGCAAGCTCACTTAAAGGTTCAGGAAGAGAACCAGGAACACAAATGCCATGACCATATTCTCGCCTTTCCTCTTTCCAATCTTCTCTCTGGTACTCTCCATTGCCCAGACCATAGGAGCTGGCAATCCCGTAGACCTCATCCACACAGGTCACCAGAGAAAGATGGAGCATGGACCTGGAGGGACAAACAGAAGTTAGCCATCAACGAGAGTTCTGGCTTTCCAGTTGTAACATGGAGTAAGAATGCAGACTTGTCACTCCAAAAAGTCATTTTATTTACATATGTACATGTGTATAAAAACATTATATATGCAAATATATGTTTTTCTTATGCCTATATGCATTTATACAGACTATATATAGATATATATGTGTGTGTGTGTGTGTGTGCGCGCGCGCGTGTGCGCATGTGTGTGTTTTCTGAAAATAATAGCACACAAGTTTTGTATACTTTCTTGCTTGAGACGCTTGGAGAGTCATTTGAGCGAAACACTGTAGTTTATCAAAAGCTTAGCTCTATTTCTTTCTTTTTTAGAAAAGTTTCTTTATTATGGAAAGCTTCAAACATACACCAAAGTAGGGAATGGTATAATAACCCTCAAATGTCCATTATCTTGTTTCAACCCTTGTTAATTCATGACCAATTTTGTTTTAACCATATCTTCATCCAATCTCCCCATTCCTATTATTTTAAGTTTGTGTCAAACACCATATCCTCCTGCATTTGGATATTGTTAGGTCAAAGGCATGTTAAAATAATTTTTAATAAATCACCTCTCTTCATCACAAATTAAGCATATATGTTTAAGAACTAAATCATAGGCAGTATTTAATATATTTTAAAAAGATCAGTCAGCTCTATTTAGCCCTATATTATTTAAAAATGATAAATAAATTTTTGCAAAATACAATCAAGTTGTGATTTATGTCACTATTTATTGTGTTATAGTTTAAAAATACTTGCTAGTATTTGCAGTTATCTTTTTCTGTTTCTCTTGCTTTTTAGTTAAATCAAAAATAAAAATAAAAAACTGCATTTAGGAATTCAGTTACCTGCCACCACACCTAAGAAAAAGTTTTGGGAAGCTCTTGTGAGACACCATTTACTGAAAAGAACATTGCTTCCCTCATATTTGTAATGTCATATTTCTACATATTATACTTCAATACATGAATGGGCCTGTGTTAGGCATCTCATTATTCTGTAATGAGAATAATACAGGTAAATACAGATACTAGCAAGTATTTTTAAACTATAACATAATAAATAGTGACATAAATCACATGACTTGATTGTATTTTGCAATCATTTATCATTTTTAAATTACATAGGGCTAAATAGAGGCATCTGACCTTTTAAATTATTATTTTTTAATAATTGGGCCAATGTTATACTGTCTTACTTAGTATAAACCTATAATAATTCTTCAAATCTGGTATTTGGAGTCTTCAAAGTCTCCAGGTCTTTCTTGGCCTACTCTTCCATATAAATTTTAGATTCAGTCTGTAAAGTTCAACAGCAGGAAAACAAAACCCCCCAAAAATCTGAACTGAAAGACATATTTGTTGAGAACTTTGAAAGTTTCCCAGAAGTTTATGACCTGAAGACTGCATGAGACTGAAGCTTAAGACAGGTGGGAATAAAATATGATTTTTATTTTTATTTTTGCATGCATTTTTAAGTAGCATTTAGAAAGCTTGATTGAATAAAAATATGTCTTCCCTTGTATGTCAAGCATAGGACTTATATCTCTGTGTTTAATGTAGTTTTCTACTCGCTTTAAAATCCTTTGCAACATGGGCCACTACATTGACCAAAAAAAAAAAAAAACAAGATTGAGAAGAAATGAAAAATGATTGACAGAAAATTTCAACCAGTTGTCTCACAAAATGTGCACCGTTAGCCCAAGGGGCAATGCACTGATGGATCACACTTATGGGCTGATGAAGATCATGGCTACAATAGAACCCAATCATAAGTCACTTAGAAATCTGAATACTTAGAGATTGTGTTAGTTTTGCTGGGTAATAAATCACCACAGACTTAGTGGCTTAAAACCACACAGGTTGTTATTATCCCACAGACCCCATAGGGCAGGACTCCAAACATAGCTTACCTGGGTCCTCTACTCAGAGTCTCATTGGGATCCAGTAAACATGTTGGTGATCAACACTTTCATCTGGACGCTGAACTGGAGAAGAATCCACTTCCATGTTCATTCAAGTTGTTGGCAGAATCATTTCTTTGTTGCTGCATGACTGAGGGCCGCAGATTTTTGCTGGCTGTCAGGTAGAAGCCACCCCAGGTCTCAAGGCCAGCTGAAGGTCCTGACCATGTGGGCTTCCTCAACATGGCTGCTTCCTCATCAAGTCAGCCAGGTGAATCATTCTCTGAGAAATACAGGGCCCAGTCCCTCTTTAAGGGCTTTCACCTGATTAAGCCAGGGCCATCCTGTATCATCTGTTTTGATTTACTTAAAAGCAACTGATTTGGGACCTTACTTACATCTGTGAAACCCCTTCACCTTTGCTGTATTTGATGGTTTAGAAGAGTCATAGGTCCTCTTCACACCCAAAGGGAGGGGATGATGATATAGCCTGTGAATACCAGGAGGTCAGGAATCACAGGGCTAACTTGGGGTCTCTTCGCCATAGGCCTAAAAGAAAATAGAAGAATAACTGCCATCTGTGGTTACAATTCCAACCACCTGTTTCTTTCCAAAGTAAAGGGCATTTCTGGGATGAGACTTCCCCAGGCAGAGGTGTTTAGGGGTGACTTGACTCCAAGCCCATTTGGCTTTGTTGCCTTTGTGAGAAGTATAACATTGCTTTAAGGAGCTGCCTGGCTGAGCTGTTCATGAAAGGCTGTGTCCTAGAAGTTGGTGAAGTTGCTACGGGTTGTGTCCCCTTCAGATGGGTAGATGTGAAGCTGCAGGTATGTGGTTCCCACAGGCAGGCAGCAAAGTCTCCTTGTGGTCAGCAGCCCAGGATAGAGTTAAGTCCTGACTTTTTGTTCCAAAGCCAAGAGTTTTTTATTAGAAGCTTAATTGTGATTGGAAACTGATGTTTAGGGTACAGGTTTAATGACCTGAAACATTCAGAGACGCATTTAGTACCTACTTTTAAGCCTGCTCCCCAGGACATGAATGAAAGGAATTGTGGGGCATATTGCTGGCACAAATGCTGGGCAAACAATCGTCTTCCTGGCTATGCGACAATTCACCGGCACAGGTGATTTTGTTGGTGGCATTTATGTTGTACATCTCCCTTCACCTTTTTGGCCCCAACCTGTGAAAAATTTCCCTCACAGCGGGGATTAGCGCCTAATGGCAAGAAAAAAAAGCAATTAGCATTTCCTAACAGCTAACCAAACACAAAAGCTTCCCCCAGCCTTGGATGGAACACCTTTGACCATTCATTGCCCCTCTGCTGTAAAGCCGGGCACCTTACAATTTGTGCTTAATTACACAGGAAAAGAGAAATCTGTTTCTCCGGGAGAGCCTCTGAGAACCTGTTGGGGAAAGCTTTCAATTTTAATTACAGACGAAATACTGGCTGAGGCAATGTTGAAAGGGAATTACCTTTCCTTTTTTTTTCTGATTTTGCAAAACAGCTGGCCAAACAGAGCACCGCAGTTCTGTTTAGGCAACCTGTGCAGGGTAGCTGCAAGGCCGTGCTGGGGTTCATTTTGCAAATCAGCTGGAAAGATTTCTTTGGGGCTTAAGAAAGCTAATTTAAACATTGCCTGTGTACAGAAACTTTAATCCCTCTTAATATGTCAGCTGTGCCATCAGACAAGCAGACCTCCTGCACCGGCATACTCGAGAAGAAAACCAATACCGTCTTCATTATTCAAACCATCAGCCCATAGACAAAAGGAAGAAACAAGAAACAAATCATCCCGGTGACACCCAGATCTTTCCTATTTCATCTTGACAGGGTTTTGTTTCAATGCCGAGCTCTCCCCCCACCCCCTTCCTGCAGCTATTGCCTCCTGTTACTCTTTATGGTAATTGAAGCTGGGCCCCAAAGCCCTCAGAGGCTTGTATCTTCTTCTCACATGAGTGACGCTTCAGTGATAAACTTGAACTTAAAGTTACTGAGGCGGAACTGAGGGTTCATTTGATAGCTAGTGGTTTTCAGCAGCTCCGCGGGGCTTCGGGGACGCAGCGTGGGGTAGATTGTTAATGTCCTGTGAGGGAAAACAATAACACATTTCATTAATGCGTTCATGTGTGAAGCATCCATTAGTGCACTGGAGGTATTAATGACGTTATGCTTTAAACTGACATGCAGGGCATGACAAGAATTGCAAGGTCGAATGGGAACAGATGACATGATGAACAAATATTTGAATGGCTTCATTTGCCTGCAGGTCAAATGATGGGTGCAAGCAACGGAGGGGGTGGGGGGTGGAAAGGAGTCCTTTTGTTTTAATATAGACCAGCGGCAGCAACATGAAGAAAACAAACATGTGTGTGCACATGGCCCCTTTCCCCACAGAATCAGGAGGGCAGAGGGAGCATACTCAGAGAATGGGCAGGACCAGCTGAAAGTCGCAGGTTATGTGATGGTTTGATTGAGGGAAGAAGCCACGCAGACGCATGGCGGACAGGAGACTTTGCTCAGGCAAAAGCTTCCTCCAGAGAATCCCAGCACCAAGCCAGGATGGAGACTAGGGGTTGCATTCTCTGCCTAGCCTGACAATGAGGGACATGGAACTTGCAAGCACGTGTTGACCAATAAGACTGTTGGATCCTTCATCTAGCACCTGTGGCCTAAGACAGTTGCAGTACAGTACTGGGAGAAAAGCATGAAGAATCAGACTTGACATTGACATCTGGTGGCAGAAAGTTTGTTGCATATTTAGCAACTATGCAGTGTGATGGGTTGAAATGAGGGTCAGTACACAGTGCCTTGAAACAGATAAAAAATGACTAATATTTAGGGTAGCATACATCTGGGCATGCCACAGCAAGTCCTCATTTGTGCCTGTTGTCCCAGAAAATGACTGGGACTTTAAATGTCATCCTAATTTGGTACCACATAAGCCTGTGGTGGCCAGGTGCAGTGACTCGTGCCTATAATCCCAATACTTTGAGATTTGGAGGCAATAAGATTGCCTGAGCCTAGGCATTCGAGGCCAGCCTGGACAACTTGGCAAGACCTCATCTGTACAATAAATTTAAAAAATTAGCCAGGCATGGTGGCACCCACCTGTAGTTCCAGCTACTTGGAAGGCTGAGATGGAAGGATCTCCTGAGCCCTGCAGGCTGTGGTAGCCATGATCGTGCACTCCAACCTGGGCAACAGGGTGAGACTCCAACTCAAAATAATAGTAATAAAAAAAGAGTAAAAGGGGTAAAATAAGCCTATGGTGTTAGGAGTCAGGAGAATGGTTTTAGTGTAACGTTCTCGGTCTTGTTCTGGGTGCTGGTTCCACGGGGTAGTCAGTATACATGTATAATTTGCACCCTTCTTTGTATGTATGTGTGTGTTTAAATCCATTGCAATGTAATTCACTAAATAGATTAGACAAGGCTGAATTGGGCAGTTACTGTTTAGCTTTTGCTTTGAGAACATGTTATAGAAAAATATTTGATGTTCTTCCTGGATTGCAGCACCTGAATATTCACTGTGGATTCTGAGTGGGGAAAGTTTCTACAGATTGGGCGGGAGATGTCAGCAGTATACATCTCAGGGTGACAAGTATAATTCAACATGAAAGATCTAAGTGTTTGGCAACTTCTCTGAGGAGAACACCTTTTGTTTTTCTTACTCAGACTCCAATGGTCTTTCCGAGTCAGAGAAGACAAATCCCTGAATGCTGTTTTAAAGCAGAGTGAGAGGCTGACCTGCAGCTGAATTTGCAGAAGGTTGGGCATCCCATGCTGTGAAAATCAAATGCCAACTTGGACAATCTCAAAAGGCAACCTCCCCCACAAAAAGGTTATTACAGGACTGACCTCACACCTTGCACACATTTTTCTTTTCTGAACGTGAATTTTAGGTTTGTTTTATATTATTCGAAGTGACCGGAAATTAGCTAAAATTTGAATAAAACTGTAAGGAATTCAAATGCTAGAAGGAAGATTGAGCTCCTCAAGTAGTTATCTAGTCAATTAATATGTCATTTGTCCCCAGAATAAGTAGAAATGCCTATGAAGCTTTAAGATGCTTTTCCTCCCCAGCTAGAAGCTGAGTAGGGTGAATCTTCCCTGATGGTGTTTTCATATTGCTATTTATTCAATGCAATCACCGGCCCTAGTTAATGCTGAAAAACACAAAGGTATGATGAATGAGAATAGCAGGTACATGACAGGGATGCTGTGAATGGAAATTTTTTATGTCAAATGTTTTTGGAACCAGGACTACCTAGAAATAGAATCTGTCTTTACCACTCCCTTCTCCCACTCCACAAACCCTTGGACTTGAGTCTTTCTCTACACATTCAAGATGCTATCCCCTTCAAGCATCTGTCTGGATCCCTCCAATCTAGCTGGGTGGACTGTTGTTATGTTACCTGTGAACCCCCGTTTTCCTCTCTCATTTCAGGTGTTTCTTCCCCCAGAATATGGGTTTCATGGGACTTCCACAGCAGACCCCAACAAAGATGTTCAATAAATGGATGCCAAAAGGCAATGCAAGAATAGAATTATGTGTTGTGGAAGTACCGTTCCTTTCATAAGTAAATGATACTGATTGAAATGATTCTGAGATAAGGCATTCGATATTTTGGTGCACATATCTCTGGTCTCAAGCTCATAGTTCAAGTCCTATTTAAGTAAATACCAGTAGTGGTGCAGATGATTGTCTAAAATCTGGTAGTTTGAAGCATGCAGAATTGCAGATAATTGATGATCTTTCAACCTGTTATGTTGCTCTCTACATTAACAGATATAATTTTAATTGGAAAAGATGTGCTTTCCTTCATACAGATTATAGTAAGTTTTTGCCAAATGGGCACAAGCATCTGGATGCTTTTCTTTCTAAGCCAAGCTCAGAAGTTGTTGAGTCTTTGCCATCTCTAATTGATGAGACACGGCTGTCTGACACTGACAGCGACAGTTGATGCTGCAGGTGCTGGTGCAGGAGAGGTGAATGACATCAAGGAGAGAAGCCTGGATCCAGCCTGTCCCCCGGTGCCTTCATGAAGCTCAACATCTTAACCTTTCTGCCTGGGAGATGACTTGTGGCAGATGGCAGTGAGCTAAAGGGCACAAGTGGCATTAATTAAGTCCAAAAAAATTAGTCCTGAATAATTTGAAGAGAGAATGCTATGGCATTCTGTTTGGTGGAAAATGGGACTTTTTGTTTTTATACAGATCTTTGCTTTCACAGAATTTCTGTCATTCCATAGTTTATGCACAGCAGATAATTTTTCACATGTTGGAGAGGGGATCATTTGTGTCAAAGGTGAAAGGAAGGGGTCAATGTGCTCTAAAAAGAGTATCAAATGAGCACAAGAACCAAATATGAAGAGATGGTTGGAGCAGCAGAGAGACGTGAGCTCAGGAAATGTTTCCCTTGCATTCCAAGTACAGCAGTTGGACAGCAATAGGTAACATGTGAAATGGTATCTTTTGAATGAACTGGAGTCTGAATGATAGGAATGATAGGAAAGGTGTTTCTGCAGCTATACCTCCCATTGTAAGAAAAGCAAAGACATGGTACAAAGGCAGCCATGCCCCCTCCTGGCCAGACATCACTAGTCAATAGCAGCACTCCTTTCTGCTGAGCCTGAACTCAGACATGACATCCAAGCCCTATTCAACACTAAGCTTTAGATATCCTCTGTGAGGAAATCTATTTATTATTTCTGTATATACCCTGCGGAGGCAAAATCTCCAAAAAAATTGTGGCAAACTAACAAACTGACTGGCTCAATCTGATGATGAATTGCTTACCAGTAACAACCTAATTCAAATAAAGTTCTCCTAGCCTTTTCCCCTTCTTAATGATCTCCTCACAAGTTCTACAACATTGGCATCTTGTATACTCTAGTGCTTGTGATTTTTCATCTGCTTTTCATGTAAACTAGGAATTAAGCTAGAAGAGCATTGAAAGAGACTTTATTTGGAGTTTCTTTAAAAGATATTCTTAAAACTTTTATTAGCCAAGTGTGGTGGCTCAGCCTGTAATCCCAGCACTTTGGGAGGCTGAGGTGAGAGAATTGCCTGAGCCTGGGGGTTCAAGACCGGCCTGGGCAACTTGGTGAGACCTCATCTCTACAATAAATCACAAAAATTAGCCTGGTGTGGTGGCCTGTATCTGTAGTTCCAGCTACTTGGGAGGCTGAGGAAGAAGGATCACCTAAGCTTAGCAGGTCAAGGCTGTGGTGGCATGAGCATGCCACTGTACTCCAGCCTGGGCGACAGAGTGAGACTCCAACTCAAAAAGAAAAACAACAACAACAAAAAAAAACTTTTGTCTTCAGTGTTTCAAGGGCCAGATAAATCTCTAAATTGTCACTTATTTTTGTTTTAATTCTAAATACTTGAAAGTATAATTACATTCTATTCAAATTTTATTGCCTGTTTCATTATGAGAAAGAAGAATGTTGCCTTGATAAATTTTTAAAAAATTTGCTGTCGAGACTGAACATTTAAAACATGCTGAAATTCAAATATATTGAATTTATATTTGTAATTGCTCTTGTAATTTTTTTTCCTGCTCAGACTAGGTCTATGCTGGCCTATAAAAAGTGATATGTTCTCATTTAATTGTTAAATTCTTCCCTTCCAACCTCCAATATCTGGAAATCAACGTTCATGACTAATCCCAGGTCCTTTTGCTGCTTTGATAGAAACCAACAGAACGTTAAATACTATAAAATGGATTCACACTGTAATGAAACATTTTCTCTTCTTGTTGTCAACGTATCATGCCAATGGCATCAAACACATCCACTGCAAATAGCCAAGGCCTTCACAGCCGATTTATTGGTCATGCCTTGAACTCAGGTGGCCCGGCACAAAACATCAACTGTAGCCCTAAAATGAGAAATGGCTGGCTATTTGGCCACAGGATCTTAGTTGACTGATGCCAGGTTACTTTTATGTTCTGTTTCCTCAAGATCCAGAAAACCCAGAAATGCTGGTTCAGGCACAGAGCTAACAGGTAAGAAAAAGCCTCTCCTGCTGCTCTCTGTCTCCTCCTTCCAAAGTGTCCTTTTAACACTGAACACATGGTGTGTGTTTTCTTATTCTGTTCCGTGAAGTAGATATCTCTTAGACCACACTGTCTAGAAACGGTGTCACAGGGACTTGTGATTTTTGTAGCCCATGAACGTCTGGTTCACATAATCTCCTGTGTTTGTTCAAGTAGGCTTTGCAGCTGTTGAGGCAAACATTGGACTCATCTGGGGGTTTTTGTTGTCTTACTTTTTAAACTCGCTGGAAGTATTTATCTGGAGCCACAAGTACACTCTCATCATTTCAGTTGTGATTCTTTCCCACCAAATCTTGGTCTAAAAAGGTCATATAATTTAATGTTTCTTTTTGGCCTCCCAGAATTTTTATTTATCTTACTGGTAGGCTTTGACACTGGCTGAGGTGACTGGTAACAATAGAAAGATGTACAAAAATATAAGTGCAAGTAAAATACTGTCTCCCATCTCACATGCCTTCCGGGTACTTCATTTAGTGAGACTGTGTTTCCAAGTCCCTCTTCAAAGTGGATCCATTATTGTCTAAGGCAACACTGCCCAATAGATATATAGTGTGAGCCACATATGCAATTTGAAATAATATATTTTGCTTAACTCTATATATCTAGCGTGCAAACAACATCATATGCAATCAACAACAAAAATCAACATGTAGCCTACATAAAACTTTTTATTGAGCAGTCTTTCTTTCATACTGTCTTCAAACTCAGATGTGTTTTACAAGCGTAGTACATCTCAATTTGGACTGGCCACATTTCAAATGCTCAGGGGCCACATGTGGTTACCAGCTACCAGCTACTATATTGGACAGTAGAGGTCTAAGGCACTGACACATTTAATATAATGATATATATGTCCATATACATACAGACATATGTTTATTATGTTATATATGTATATATTACATTCATCTGAGAGTTAGCAATGGAAATAATGGCCCAGGAGAATGTGAAATAATGAAATCCAAACATAATTTAGATTTTAATCTTTAGTAGGGGTACTTCTCAAGAAGTAGGAAAGACCAGTTTGAGTTTTATACTAATATTTCAATTATTGGTTTATTATAATTTCTTGTATTATATAGTGCTTTGTATTTTTTTCAAAGTATTTTTACATACATTTTCTCATTTGCTGCTCTTGGCAAACTTATAATATTGGTGGGGAAGCGTCTATATTCTTTTCAGTCTTTTGAGATGAGGAAACTGTGGCACAGTTAGATGGCGACTCCATCACTTGTGTTGACAATGGCAGTGACCACTGTATGACACTAGAATCTGTGACTCCCGAACTTCCTTCTCACCAGTAGAGGAGCTAAAGTCACCTAACTTCCCAAAAATGAGCAATAGAGAAGAACTTGAAAGGTTCATTATTTGGATGATATACTCTTAAGTGGAATGGAAACTGTCTTCCACTAATCAGGAGTCCTTGGCTCAGTTATTCCCATGAGGATCACTGTAGCAGTTTCTGAGTGTCAGGCACTCTCCCAAGAACATGTAAACCTCATGACAAACCTGAGTGGATACCAATATTAGTTCCATCTTATAGATGGGGGGACTAATGCCCAAAGAAGTGAAGCGGTTGGCCCAAGGTTACACAGCCAGGAAATTTGAATTAGAACCCAGGCTGACCTGGTTCCAGAGCTGTGTCTGTGGTAACCACTGCGCCGTCCTGCCTCCATATTGGGTCTAGGGCTGAGGGATTCAAGGACCACAAGTTGTCTCAAAAACAGAAGGAGAATTTGTCTTTGGAACACACTGATTTGAAACGTATTGTTCAAAGGAGGCCTTCCCCAAATGGCCTGCTATCTAATTCATTCCTCCCTCACAGGACTGGTCCTCTTATTAACGAAACATGATTAATAAAATGCAAAATAAGGTTAAGGAAATTTCCCTTTGATGTTCTTTCCCATTAATTTATTGTTTATAACGTTTCATTTAATGCATATCAGTGAGTAATAGAATGGTAGTCCCTGTGAGAATTTTATTTTTCTGATGTTGACGAAGATGAGCAGAGGACAAGAACATTCTTCAGGGGTATTGGCAACTGCTTGGCAGTCCTTAGTCCTGGTGCGACCAGTTTGCAAATGAGCTGAGAAGGAGGGACTGCTGTTTATGTTTTTGAAATTAAAGCATATCTTGGCATTTCTTTTCTTTGTTTTTATTTCTAAAACAGCATCTTGTTTTATTTTTATTTTATTTAATTTATTTATTTATTTTTTTGAGTTAGAGTCTCACTCTGTCGCCCAGACTGGAGTGCAGTGCCACACTCCCGGCCACCACAGCCTCGACCCGCTGGGCTCCGGCGATCCTTCCGCCTCAGCCTTCCAAGTAGCTGGAACTACAGGCGTGCACTACCACGCCCGGCTAATTTTTTTGATTTATTGTAGAGAGGAGGTCTCGTCAAGTTGCCCAGGCGGGTCTCGAACCCGCGGGCTCAGGCAATCCACTCACCTCAGCCTCCCAAGGCGCGGGATTACAGGCTGAGCCACCAAGTCCAGCAGCATCTTGTTTTATTTTCAGAAGCTATATATACTTGTCTTAAGTGTATAGACAACAGAGTATCATAAAAAAGAAATTTAAATCGCCAGTAATTCCACTACCAGAAGATAGCTGGTTAACGTTGTGTATTTCCTCCTTTGTCTGTCTGTCTGTCTGTCTGTCTGTCTGTCTATCTATCTATCTATCTAATCTATCCTGTCATCTATCATCTATCTGTCTAATATATCCTTTTTGTTAATGTTTTATGTTTTGCTAAATATAAGTATTTGCAAGACCACTGTAATTTTTTCATAAATGTACCTGGTTTACAGAAGAGACTTAATTTTGGGAAGTGTAAATGTGACAGAGTTTTCGTTTTCCAGCTGTCATTCTTCATTTATACACCTTTCCTCCTGGAGTGTTGGCTTTTATTGACATCCTGGTAGGATTCCTCAATTTTCCTATTGCTCTCTCTATAAGAGTCTTGTTTTCTGATTCTTGCAGGTGGAGTCCTGTTTGCTTTTAATACTTCAGGTTTCAAAGCTGGACTCTTTTCATCTTCCAGAACAGGCTAGCTCTGGGAATCTCGTGCTAGAGAGCTGTGACTAGTGATCTGGCATTGTCCCTTCCCTGTTCTCAGCTTGTCACCTGTGGTGTTAGCAGCGGGGTAATGGCCCTCGGTACATGGTGAGGAGATGGTCCTCACCTTGTTCTGGTTCCATCCAGTTCCATCTGATGTTGGCAGATGTGCTTATCCTGTTGAACCCTATGCATGGTTTCCTTGGGGCAGCGTTCAGCTTCCTTCTAACAACCGGCCTCACTGATGGCTCCTTCACAGGGCCATCCATGCTCAGCTTCTGCACAGACTTGCAAGCTGTTCAGGCCTTTGATGCCTTCTTCCGGGTAAGCCTCCTATTTCCCAAGATCCCAATCGCTCCCTGAATCTCAACACCCCTTTGTAAGGAGCCATGGGAATCGCTAAGATGTCTTTTGCACTTTCCAAGGGCTTCAGGGACCCGGATGTGGTGGCACTGACCTCACTTCTTCCCTGACAGGCTGTACCTTGGTCCCTTCCAGTCTTACTGCACCAGCTACAATGGCTGCCCCTTCTTCAGTAATTTCTCCTCAGCTAGATGCATCCAACCATATCCCACCTGTGCCCCAAGCTTCAGAGGACATGTCACTCCTCCCACATGTTCTCTCAGTAGCATCACGAGACTGAGTCTGCTGTCCCTCAGCAAGCTTTCATCAGAGAAGCAAGATATCCCTTCTTTAGGATATTCCATGGCTGCTACTGTCTTTCCTTTGGAGGCTTCTCTCTTGGCTCTGGGAAAAAGGAAGTACCCCACAGGAGGAAGGAGAAACATCTCAGATGAACTCAGTGCCTCTCAAAAAGCCCAGGATGACTCTGTGGTCCTCCCAGTTGTCTTTATGTATGTATTGGGAAGGGAAAAATGGCTGGGGGTGGGACTGGTTTTGCTGCCTTTAAATAAACAAACAAAGTGGTATCTGTCCCTTGACTGCATGTAGCTGCCTTGTGGCTCCCTCTAGAATATCAGGATGTATTGCACCTTTGGTTTTCAGCTATGGGCACAGTCCTCGACTCCAAGCACTGGAGTCAGCATGAGCCTGCCACACAGACAGTCATTTTAATTACTTCATACTTATTTACACATATAGCCTAATTGTCTTATTTCGGGCTCTCTAAAAACAGATCTGAGACAAGGACAAGTGGGCAGGTAGTGTATTTGAAGGTGATCCCAGCAACTACGATGGATCAATGGGGAAAATGAGGTGAGGAAGGGAATGCTTTGATGAGAGTTACCACTGGGGAACCCTGGGTTGCAATTCTGCTGGAGAACCACTGACAGACTGTGGAAAACATCTCTGGTCTCACACCCTAAATTCGTTGAAGTTGTCCCTAGGTATGTTGATTTCTTTGCCCTTCTGCAGTGCCAGAGAAAGCCCTCAGACGAAGAGGAAGATATGCGGGCATCAGAGATGGGGGGAGGCTGTTAGCACGCTAGAAACCTTAGCAACGCCTGGTGAACTCAGGCACTTGGGTGGGATCCTAAGAAATGCAGTCTCCCACATAATTAAATTAATAAATTCCCTCATATTGGGTACTTAGGTTGTAACCTTTTTATTTTCCTATTATGATTCATGCTGTAGTGAGTAGATATATTTTCATATAATTTTTTTGATGATTTACTTAGCATCAATGTTCAGATATTGGATTACTTTGTCAAACAGCATGGCATTTGGAGTACGTTCATACATTTTGGGGCAACTTCGCTTATGGACTCAAACTTAAGGTTGGTAAGTGACACTTTAAAAATAAATGGGCCAAGCATGGTGGCTCACTTCAGTAGTCCGAGTGCTTAGGGAGACTGAGGCAGGGGGAGCGCTTAAGGCCAGGAATTCAAGACCAGTCTGGTTAGTGAAACCTTGTCTCTATAAAAATAAAAATATTAGTTAAGTGTGGTGGTGCTAGTTTATAGTCCTAGCTATTTGATTGATGAGAGCCCAGGAGTTTGAGGCTGCAGTGAGCTATGATTACACTACTGCTCTCCAACCTGAGCAGCAGAGTGATAGCCTATCTCTAAAAAAAGTAAGCTAAATTAAAATGTTTTAAAAAAATAAATATGCCTCAGCCAGTCCCTAGTCCCTGCTAAACTCTGGGTGTTGGGAAGACTGCCTCATCTTGCACCCACAGGAGTATTGAAACCTTAGCTAGTACCTCTGCCCACCTGCAGAAGTTAAGCCTGTTGGTGTGGAAGATATTTATCTGAAGGGGTTACACCGTTGAAATCTTTCCTAGCTTTTGTCTCGTCTTTAAGCAGCATTTGTAGAAAATCATGTGTGAGTATTATTGTCCAGACATGGATTGTGTTCCCGCCTTCCTCAAAGAGCGACCTCTGGCCAAGGCTGGTCTCTGAGGGGGTATGCATAGTCCCAATAATGAGTCATGGGATGCAGGTGACCAAGCAACGCAGAGAGCAATGTAGTCATCCTTCTCAATCAATGTAGTTGTAAACACTGGATAGGAATTTGACTAATTAACTTGCTTGCCTACAAAACTGCTAGCGGTACTGCTCCGAGGCATGGATTCTCGCAGATTCTTGCAGATGCAGATTCTTCACCGACCTGCCGCCATTGGTGTCCCCCGTAAATTTGTAATAAATCAGTGTCTTTCCCTGCTGGATTTCCAGGTGACTTCTTTGGAATAGGTGAACATTAAGCGCAAGCCCTCTCAGATTTGGGTCTACCACTTTACACTATGCCATGGGTAACACTGACATACAGGAAAGGGAGCCATTAAAAGTTAGAGTGGCCCGGTGAGCTCGGTGGCTCAACCTGCAATCCCAGCAATTTGGAAGGCTGAGATGAGCGGATTGCCTGAGCCCAGGGGTTCGAGAACAGCCTGGGCAACTTGGTGAGACCTCATCTCTACAATAAAAATAAAAAAATTAGCCGGGCGTGGTGGCGTGTGCCTGTAGTTCTAGCTACTTGGAAGGCTGAGGCGGAAGCATCACGGGAGCCCAGCAGGTCGACATTGGGTGGCCCTGAGTGTGCCACTGCACTCCAGCCTGGGCGACAGAGTGAGACTCCTACTAAAAAAAAAAAAAAAAAAAAAGTTAAAGAGGCAGCTCTTAGTAGAACGAGAACAAAAGAAAATTCATTCAACAAAACTTCACTGAGCACGAATTCTGTGTAAGCAACTATATGAGGCTTTTTGGGAAACATCAAGTTTAGGAAGGCGTGCTCTTGAATCTTAAAGAGATTCTAATCCAGCTGAAGGAGTTTCTGAATTGTTTTGTGATAGAAAGTCATCTGAGTTGGACATCATTTGACTAGACCATCTTTAAAAAGACGCTGTGCAGAAAGTGGCATGCAGTTTCTACAGGTCTCTGGCGGCTTCTTGGAACAGAACTCCGTGGGAGTTTTTCAGGTGGCATATTAGAGGTGGAAACATCAGAGACATTTTTAGAAGAGTGGTTCAAAACTGCCAAACTCATCTTGGAAGCCTCTTGGAAAGGGGTGGGGGTGTGGCAGATATTTCACTGAGTCCCTTAATTGCAGTTCTGCCTCATTATGGATATTAATGATCCAGCATTTCTGACTGTTAGGAAATGAACTGAGCTGGAATTATGGTCCGTAAGCATGATACATTTTTAAATAGATTCAAATGATAATTAGGATATGCATGCACATCGGTGTCTGAGACAAAATGGGAGCCTTTCAGCTTTACTGAATTAGCTTATTTTAGCTGAAATTAAAACTGGAATTTGCCAGGCAGCTAATCTCATTCACTCTTCCAGGCTGTCATAGCCAAGCCAGCTGCACTAGGTGTCACTGTGTGAACTTCTACTGAATGAAAGAATAAAAAAGGAAAAGAGAAGAAAGGTGAAAATATTTTAATCTGCTGACACTGTTTTACATTCAGCATTTCTTCCCTCATTTATTTCCCTTTAGCGTCAGCTATTTTTAAGATCATGGAACACATATATGCACATTATTGAATGACTAGGTTGTCCAAATAAGAGAATTGTTCTCTGATTTGGGGGATTGTCATTTCAGGATAACTAAAAGGAGTTTTCTTTGCACCTGTGTTCTGAAGCCTCTTAGGAAGAGACATAAGATTTTATTTTATTTTTAAAAATTGAGCCTTGGATTTTTTTGTTCTAAGGCTTATTGTGTTGTTCACACAAAATTTTCTCCTAAGGACATTTCTCCTGTTTAGAGAAAAGAAAGGGACTTATCCTACCCAATACTGATGATACATACATAAACATGTTTGACTTTAAGATTCCAAAATAGACAGTTCTTTTCAAATACTTTATTCATTTAATTTTCATTGCAAGTCTTAACTTTCCCCAACCCGTCTCATGCTAACGTAAACTTTTATAATCTGTTTGATATTCGTAACATACAATATCATCCCACATCTCGGCCCCAGCCCTCAGCTAGGAGAGATCTTGAGTCTGCAATAATCCTACTAGTGGAAGTTGCACTTGGGTTAGTTTAATGACCAGCACCACACGTGTTTTCTATAAAAGCTGTGGAAAATTCAGATGTGGCACTGCTGAAGAAGAAACGCACACAGAACCCCTAAACATTGCTATTCCTTAAAACTATACAATCATTGCTATCCCTTAAAACTATACAATTTTTCCCTTGCCTGAATGCCTGGAATCTTTCATTCTGTGTTAAGTAACACAGTAGTGTCTTCCCTTAAAAATATACGGGCCATAATCAATTAGGGCCTGGAGAGACTATTATTCTATATTTTGTGCAGTGCTTACAGCATTTTGTAGTGCCCAATAAATATTTTATAATAATAGCTCCATGCCAGCTATCTAGCGTGTGTCATAGATAACCTTTATTTTCGGGCGAATGATAGAGATACACCTGCATTTTTTGACACCTGTGGCTTGTGTGTTTTTCATTTTTATAAAAACTGTGATATGTGGGAGTCTGGAGACTTTTTTGGAGTCAAATGATGTCCTTTAGAGCTCAAGGATACTTGTGACAATATGGTGTTAGCAGGTAGATATCAGACCCAGAAATCAAACTTGAATTTAGGGGATACTTCTGGTGGGTTTTATAATAATAATAATAATAGTTATTGTTACAGATAATACTTAAATGGTATTACTTATACATTGTTCTATGCACTTTCCATTGTTGACTCATTACTCTTTGTAACAAACCGTTGTCTTGAAGTAGGAATTACTGTTATCACCTCTTTGCAGTAGTGACACACAGAGGTTAGGTTACTTTTCTAAGGTCATACAGCCATATGGTGGCAGAGCTGGGGATTTAAGTTCAAATAGTCTGCATAGTCCGCAATCACTTGGAACCATTATTGTAATACTTGTTGTATAAATCCCTCACCAGTTCCCTCCCCTCAGCCACCAGGGGTACCTTAGTGCTTCTTGGTTACTGGTAATAACCTCTCTGGACTTTAACTTCCTGATGATTTAAATTAGGGGTCTCCAACCCCTGGGCCATGGACCCGTACCAGTCTGTGACCTATTAGGAACTGGGCCACACAGCAAGAGGTGAGTGGAGGGCAAACTTCATCTGTATTTACAGTTGCTCCCCATGGCTCACATTACCACCCAAGCTCTACCTTCTGTCAGATGAGCAGCCACTTTAGATTCTCTTAACAGCAGGAACCTTATTGTGAACTGTGCATGTGAGGGATCTAGGTTGCACACTCCTTACGAGAATCTAATGCCTGATGATCCGAGGTGGAGCTGAGGTGGGGTTGATAGTGATGGGAGGGGCTGCAAATTCAGATTAACACTTACAGGAAGGTTTGACGGCACATTCCTTCCCCAGCTCTTGTCTGTGGAAAATTGTCTTCCATGAAACTGATCCCCGATGCAAAAAGGTTGGTTTAAAGGACTGGTTGTGGGCTAGATTACCTCTTAGATTCTTCCCTTTCCAGAATCCTTTCCCTCTTTGGTTCACAAGAGTTGTCCTAGAGAGTTTTCAATGGCATGATCTAGATGTGGTTTGGAACCTGGACACAGTTGGACAGAAGAGGGGAGTCCAAGGTGTCCTCGTGGGTACCTGGAATATGGTAATGCCACAAAGGGAAACAGAAAACTCAAAGTCTGGCAAGACTGGGTTTGAATTTACACTAGTTTATTTTTTAGTGGTAGTGAAACATCCCGAGTTCATGAGGCACCTGGTACCACGGTTCTAGAACCATGGTTCTCTCAAACTCTGGCTTATAGGACACATGCTTCAGAATTACATGGGGACTTGTCAAATGGAAACTTTGGGATTCCTCCAGATCTAATGAGCCAGAAACTCTGAGGGAATCCCAGGACTCTGCATGTTAGTGGTATTTCCAGTTGATATTCATGGGTCACTATTTGAAAACTGCTGGTTGAGGACCTCAGAGACAGCAGTTGGAGATGACAATTCAAGAACAATGGAATGTGAAGAGTTCTCAGAGGGTGAAGAGGATCCCAAGAGAACTGGGAGCTCCCAACCAGAGAGGAGTATGGGAAAAGAGAATGGCGGCATTCAGAAATGAGGAGGGACCAGGACTGGGTCAAGAAGAGAGGGAGAAGAGCTACAACTCTTCATGGATATAGGCAAGAGAGAAGCATTTCAGTAGAGGGATGGACACGCTCAGAGAATCTGGGGTGAATGGATGGTGGCAAAAGGTAGACTCTGAAAACGAGGATTGAATTAAGAAGATGGTACTTGCTGGAAGCCCTATAAAGTAACGCAACACACTCCTATAGGAGATAACACTTTGGGCCGAGTTGGGTAGCACAGGGGGAGAAGGGACTTGGGGTTTTGCCCTTTCCTATGTCATCCTTTCAACAATAGTATTGTGGTTCAGGGATAAGGTAATTGCTCTCCAGTTACCTTTAATACTTTGATGAGGATTGAGAGAAACGAACCTAAAAGACACGAGATATTTTTGATACATTCCAATGGTTTCTGTGTAGGCTGAAAAAGGCTCCCCACCAAAAAAAAGATACCAAACTTCTAATCTCTGGATCCTGTGAATCCATCTTATATGGCAAACAAAGGGTCTTTGCAGACACAATTTAGTTAAGGGTCTTGTGATGGGAGGTTATCCTGTATGATTGAGGTAGGTCCTAAATGCAATCATACATGTGCATGTAAGAAGGCAATGAGGGAGATTTCTCTCTCTCTCTCTCTCTCTCTCTCTCTCTCTCACACACACACACACACACACACACACACACACACACACACACAGAAGAGGAAGCAATGTGACCGTAGACAAGGGATACTGATAGTACCTGCAAGTCACAAGAGGCCAGAAATAGATGCTCTCCTAGAGTCTGGAGGGCTTCCTGGAGGGAGCCCTGTGAACAACTTGATTTCAGCCCTGTAAGATTCATCATAAACTTCTGGCCTCAGAACTGTAAAAGAATAAATTATTGTTATTTTAAGGTTTGTGGTAATCTGTTACAGCAGCCATAGGCAATTAATATAGTAAATCCTCACTTCACATCATCAATAGGTCTTAGAAACTGTGACTTTAATCAAAATGATGCATAACAAAGCCATTTTTTCCCTCATCAGCGTTATAACTAAATGATGTTGAATGAAATGACAATTTGAGGATTTGCTGTAGATGTTTTGCTTAAAGTCGCAGTTTCCAAGAACCTATTGATGACGTTAAGTGAGGACCTACTGTACAGTGTTCCAATGTGTGTGGGTGTGTCAGGGGAGACACATGATGTACAAAGAAAAGAATTTTTATGACCCCCCCCCATCCCGCTCAGCACCACCTTTGTTATTAGGTGGTTAACAATCACATCCTTGACAAAGGCACTTTTAATCACTCCATTCCTCCCTGTCTTCTTGACAGTTGAGAAGGAATTAAAGCACTTTGCTTTCCCCACAGTGACTAATGGGGCTTGCTGTGCTATTAGAGCAGTGCTTTACTGTACTTTTTTTGGGTAAATTGTGGAACTCATTACTGTAATACTTGAACAAATTTAAACACCTAACTCACACTCCTCTTTTATTCGTTTCTTCCTGGATGACTAACTGTAGATATGTATAATGAAACCAAATAAACTCCATGAAGTGTGTAATGCCTACTTAATTCTGTCCCTATTCTCTAAATCAAGTACTTCTCCTTTCTTTCTGACTTGAGTCAGTCATTTAACACATACAATAATACCCATTTGTCCACGTTTAGTAACCTGGAGTGACTACTGATGGAACTTGAGTCCAGCTAGATTGTCGGGGCACTTAGCGTTTAATGGAAACAACCTTTGTAATAGTGTAAACACAAGAGGTAGCGTTTATAATGCCCTTTGATTGCAGTGATGCATTCTTGCCTTTTTGGATACTTTAAGAAGAAAACCAGGAAATGCAAAAGTGATTATAGAGATATACGTCACACACATAAACATATACTGCCAGAAAATAAAAGAGGCAGATAACAAATGATGTTTAAATTATTTCTTTCTTTCTTAGGCTGCCAATAAGGGGTAAGCTCATTTTCTTTCATAGGTAAGGATGATTTGAACTGACTGTCAACTGGATTTAAAAGCTCAAAAGCTTTAAATATTTCTCACTCTCTTTGACCTCTGTTTTTCTTTAATTTATATTAAACTTAAGGGAGAAAAAATATGTATATGAGTGAAAATGTAGCAGAATCGCGTTTTAGTTGTTTCAAATGAAATTGTTTGTTTGTTTTTAGTTTAATGATCTTAACTTAATCTGAAATATTTTTGAAGTTCACTTTAGCCTTGATTTTTTTGTTTTCTGATGCTACTTGGTTATGTCTGGCCTAACCCAAATTGCATTAAAGTCTTCACTCTGTTTTATGCAAGTCTATTCTTACAAGCTTACTTGTTTGATTTTAATGGTTGGAAAAGCTGGCATTATGAGTTAGAAAGAAGAAGCCAACCATCTGAGCATTCGTGCATTCAGCCCTGAACCCTTTTAAATGTACTCATTACTATTCAGGAAGCATAATTCATGTCTCTATCAAGCAAGCAATTGCTGAGATAAATTTTCCAAAAATGTGGGAGGAGAAAGAAACCTAAAATGGATGTATGTCTCAGGACTCCCCATGTTTAAATCACCAAGGCGCCTTCTCTTGCTGATTACTTTTGTACCCCCAAAGCCAAAGTAACTCACCAAGCGAAAGTCGTCTTTAAGCTTTCTCATTCTGAGTCAGATAGCCTTTTTTCTTTCTGAATCTCTTAAGTGCTTTCTCCAGATTTGCCTCACAGACTTCTGACTTCCGCTGCCCTCCAGCTCCATTCTGTAGGAGGCTTGCAGTATGTTGACTACTGTGATTGGACTCCTGTGGGCTTCAGGTAGCTCTTTGATTATGATTTCGGGCTCTCAAGCCAGAAATGATTCCTGGCTTGGTTCCTTTTTTCTTCATAAACTGCAGCACTGACAATGACTAGAGAAGCAAGGAGGTTGGTGCCTACACTTCCTATGGCGTATCGAGGTGAAAACAGGTACCTCCCAACTAATTAGGCAGTCAGTAGTTATAAGGTGCCATAAATGATAGAATGACCCTTTCACAGAGAAGATGGTCTCATTCAGACTGAAATGTACAGTCACAGTTTGATTGAACTGACTGCCTTACATGGGAAAGACCACCAGGCCCTATGGGAAGTCCGGTGTCCACCCCATTTTCTACTCCTTCCTAAACCTTGAGGGGCTTTGCATGCATGCTGACAGACACTGCAGCCTGTGATTGTCAAACTCCTTTACAACCCACCACTCCAATTGGCTGCTATTTGGACATTCCTCAGGTGGCTTAGTGCATCATCACAAAAAGAGACACCTGTCTTCACAAGCCCTGCAGGCCTGCAAGGGTCCTACTGGCAAGGAATTCTAGGGGCTCAGGTGTGAACAGCATGGTCTAGAGGAAGGAAGGAGAGACAGGATCCAGGTGGGCTGTCCTTTTGGACCCTCAGATGCTTTCCCCTGTAGGAATGTCACAGCTGGAGAAGTGACAGATCAGAAACCTCTGATTATCCAGGACATAGGGCAGGCCTCAGGTTTCCTGGTGGCAGTGCTAGAAAGAGAAACTTTCCTAGAGAAGTTAGAGTTGTACAACTTTATAATTCATAACTCCTTTTATATCTCTTTATGTTCCCTCCTCTCTTTCTCTCCCTTTCTTTTCCCTCCCCTCCCTCCTTTCTTCCCTACCTACTCTCTTCCTCTTCGTCATATTCTTTAACCCCTTTGCTCCCTCTTCATTACACAAACATTTAAGTGTCGTGTTCTAGAGTTCAGTTTGGACGAATGCAGATGGTTTAGCATCAGCTCTTCCTCACTAATATGCAGCTCTGCTTTTTGTATTCCGTCAGCGGTACAGGTGAACCACAGAACAGAAGGAAGTCGCTTGTTGTTTGGAGATATTTTTCCAAGATGCCCATAAGGCATGCCTTTGGTTTTTAGTTTCCAAGTTGGATGAACCTAGAGTCTACCATCTGCCATGTTGCCTTTGGTACTTCATAAACTTCCTTTTTATTGGCTCTCTCTCTCTCTGATGGCCCAGAATCTGCTTGACAACGCACGCACCCTGGACCAACACATTTTTCAGGGAATAGAAGATTTAAAATGCATGGTAGTAGAAATGTAAAGCTTTTTACTTTATTGCCATGATAGAAGTGATAAGGAGGTGGCAAAATTTCTGTATCATGAAGTAATAAAATATTTTATTTCTAAATACTCTCAATATGGTACTAAAACATGAGGTGGCATAAAGCCAGGATGTATTGGAAGAAGCTAAAAAAAAAAAGGAAAACGCACAGACATTGCATATTTGGACTATTTTTTTCATTAACTAAGGAATGTGTTATAAGGAAACAGTAACTTTTAGGCACTAAGCCATTCAAAGTATAGACCTGCGTTTTCTAACTCTGTCATCACTAGCCAAACATGGCGATTGAGTCCTTGAAATACAGCTAGTTGGAACTGGGATTTGCGGTCATATGAAAATCATACAAGATTTAGAAGACTTCATTTAAAAGAAAGGTTTGTGAGGGAGTAGAAAGTGGGATGAGAAGTAGGTTAGACAAAACACCTCCATACATCTTCTTGTTCCGGGCCCCACAAATGTTAGGGCTTCATGGTCTTTTCCATGTAAGGCAGTCAGTTCAATCACAACAGTGACTGTATATTTCACAATGGGTAAAAACTCTCTTTTCTCAATTGTATTTTCTTTGGGACACTTATGAGAAATTACCTGCTTGCTTTCTAGTTTATGTTCTCTTTCTCCCACTAGAATGCTAGCCATGCGAGAACCATTGCAGTACCTAATCTGATTATCACTCCATCCCTAGTGCCTAACATTGACAGTGACCATGGATGCAGGGCAGCTCATAAAGCACTTAATAAATGCCCGCCACCGGTTGATTTTCTAACTACCTGTGTGCCATATTGTGGCTAGACATATTGATTCAACCAACTGAGATCAAATCCAGAGACCAATTGAAGTTTTTCGTGTTTTACTTATTTGAGTGCTTAGAAGATTTGCATATTTGGCAACAGGACTGACAATGTCTAATAGCTACACTCAGGTTGTCCAGCTCTCTTGGTTCAATGGCTTTAAGCAGATCAATAAAAGTTCTGGGTTTAGTTTTATCTTGAAAAATGAGGGATTTGAATTAGGTGATCATTCTAATAGTCTCTGGCTCTCAAATTCCATGCTGTGGATTTCATCAGAGGGTTGAGGGTGGGGTAGCACTTTAGCTGCTAACTGCCTGCATCTTTATCACCTACTGTTATATAATAAGAGGACAGAACGCTGAAAGCGTTACAGTGGAGGAGGGATTTTGGCTCACAGATAAATCTCTGAAATAACGGAGGGCCAATTTGAAGAGAGAGAATGTGAAGCTTCAGGATGTTAGGTGTAAGGACGGAGGAATTTTAAAATTTATATTTATGAAGTTACTATGTGTATATGTGCATTTTTTTTCTTTTTCTTTTTTGGCTTGTCTTCCTTTGTATCATGGCATTTTCCCTTTGCTGAGAGAGAATAGGACAAATGAGGAATTACCCTTTGCTTCGGACAGGTCGTTGGAGGAAATGCAGGAAGACATTTTGGACGAGAAAAATAGAAAAGAGCTCCCAGGATAAAGTGGCAAGTGCTTGAGACTCACCAAGAAGTGCTGTTCAGCTTCAGAGACGACTGCAGTGCTGCGAAGGGTGCGAGAGAGTCTTTTGAAAAGGACAATTTCGCCCAAAATGTGCGGAGATACATTTCTCTATAGCCATGAACTTTTGGCACCAGGTGGCCTGCTCAGTATTTCAATTTGTTTTCATAGACACTTCCTGATGAAGACCTATTCACTTTTCTTCATTGTTTATAATGGGGTGTTCGAATATCCGAACACACAGTGACCAGGCATCCGAATGAGCAATACTCTTGATAATTCTTAAACAAACTCTGCTGATGGGATGCATAAGCCATTAAAAAATAGGAAAGAGAGAAAAGAAAAAAGGTTTCCTTGATTTGAAGGAGATGGGATGGGGTAGGGGGAACTGCTTCTGTTTGCTGTAGTGACTGAGTGGGGCCAGTGGGCGGCTGAGCGTCTAGATGGCTGGGCAGGAAAGAGATAAAACTTTTCAAGACTTTCATTTATCTTGTTTCTCGGTGTTAGAGTTCTTGAAGAGTTCAGGTATAATCACAGCCTTCTGTTACAACAGAAGCACCATCTGCTGAAGCATTCTGTAAGCAATATAACATCTCTCCAGAGATAGTTTAGCATTCAATTCACAAAGAAGGATGGCAGGGACTTGTAAACAAAAGGAAACAACTGAAGCAGGGAGGAAGGGGCTGTGCTCTAAACATTCAATATGTTTCTTTATAGCGGAGAAGCCCTGTAATGCTACAAAACCCTGGCAGAATTCTCTGATGTATTAATTGTTTCCGTGTGTGTGTGTGTGTGTGTGTGTGTGTGTGTGTGTGTGTGTGTGTGTTTAAGCTCAATATTCGAAACTGCTGCTTCTAACACACTACTCCTGTTATTTGTTTGTTTGTTTTGCTTTTGCTTTCTTTTAGGACACTATAAGGTGAGTAATAACTGGATATTGATAAAAAATACAAGAAATAATTTAAAACATTTTACAAATGCTATGCTTTGTAACTGTGTGTTTTGGGGGAATAAAAACCCTAATGACACAAAGCAGGGAGTGGTAGGCACTATAATTTGAATAGGAGATTAGTAGAAAAACTTTTCTATTTAAAGTTTTGGCCAGGCTCGGTGGCTCAGCCTATAATCTCAGCACTCTGGGAGACCGAGAGAGTGGATTGCCTGAGCCTGCAGGTTCGAGACCAGCCCAGGCAACTTGGCGAGACCTTGTCTCTACAATAAATAAAATAAATTAGCCAAGGCATGGTTGCGCACACCTGTAGTTCTGGCTACTTGGAAGGCTGAGGCAGAAGGATCGGCGGAGCCCAGCAGGTCGATACTTGGGTAGCCACTGCACACTAGCCTGGGTGACAAAGTGAGACTCCAGCTCAAAAAAAATATATCATAATAAAGTTTTGCTATTTTGTCATAGGGAAAATAGCTGACAGTTCCACAATGTGTGTGGATGTCAAATTAGTTGAAAATAAATGCTGCATTGCACCATAAAGGAGAGGCTTCTGGAAACTAATCTGCATTGTCGAGAGATCAAATGTTTAAAAAAAATGGTCTTCGTTTTTCTATAGTCTAATTTGTCTCTGATAAAAAGACACAGTGGGGGAAAATTGCAAATACTATAGGAAGAAAATACATCAACCTTCCAGTTTAATTCAATTCTTTAAGCAGAGCAGAAACTCAAAAATTAAGTGTTAGTGAATGAATGATTTGAGGGTAAATTTGTGTTAATTCCCCCTCACCCCACCCACTGCCATCTCATGCAGCTCCTTCCTTCATTAGACACAGATTTGGGAGATTTTGGCCTATAGTTGCATACTTTATAAAAATAGTCAATATATGGCTTTGTGATTTATGTGGCCTAGAAATATCTTCAGTAGCATTGACCGTGATTTAAAACCTTAACCTCAGAAGCTAGATTATAAATATCCTGAATTGCAAAATTGCAGGAAAAAATCAAAAGTCTCTGTCCTAAAAAAAAAAAAGTGTCATCCTTACTGTTGTATCATTATACAAATTGATGATACTGTGTATGTGTGCACGCTTGCACACACTACACCTCGATAATTGTTTTATCTGATGGTCTTTATTACCTTGTAGAAATTATATTGTCATAATTAAAACAAGTTTCATTATTTTCCACTTCCACTCTCATATAATAGATCACTACCATTTTAGTGGTGGGCCATTAGGCAATACAGATTGGATTGTTTTCCCCTAGATTTGTCGGTTTACTGCTTTTAGAAGAATTAATCACCTGTCTTATAGCTTCCCTTGTAACTCTGCTGGCTTCCACTTGGAAGGAACTCTAGTATCACAGACTGTCTGGGGAGAATCGCAGACATCGCCTACTCCTGACCTGGATAAAGGAGGCTAGTGCAATGTTGCTTACAGAGTTTGTGGAGGTGTTCTATTGGCTATTTTAGTTGATTGGCAGGGCATTTTAATTGGTTACATTCTTTGGATAGCCCTGTGAAGTAAATACTATAAAGACCATCTCGGTCCTGGTTGTGAGATAATCACTTCACAATTTTGCTTTCCTGCCTGCTTCCTGCATTTGTTGCTTGTGTGCCCTCTGGAGGTGTGTGATTGTAAAACTTCTGGTCTATATGCAGGCGTGTATGTCATTTATTATAGAACAGAGCAGAATTTAGGCATTCCTTAGTCCCAGGTACATGAAATAAAATATATAAATAAAATAAATATAATAAAATAAAATAATAATAAAATAAAATAGATACATAAATAAAAAATCCAGGCACATGAAATACCCAAAATGGACACACATACACACACACACATCCCTAGACACATCATATGAATGTATATCTTTATTCACAGATACATGGTGTGAATGTATATCTTTATTGACATATGTTTCATCCCATGATGATTTGATATCATCTTACAGTTTCTGTTGACTAAGGAGATGGGTGATAACCATGACACAGTGTGGCCATGGAAATAGACTTTAAACCAGCTCATCATTGACTAGATTATCTTCCTCAATTCTCTTGTCTAGTGTCATATCCTAGGAGATATCATTTAAGTAAATCAGATAGTACCTATAGAACTTAACTCAGTATGTGTCCCTAAAGCTACTGACCTAATTTCTTTCACCTCCAGGATATTGACCTCTCTGAATCCTTCTGTTAGGAATTCTCGGTGTTCTTTGTCACAAGTAGGTTTCTGGGAGTCCTGACCATGGGAATGTGAGGATCCTTGGTATCTCCTTGTGTAGGAGAATCATTTCCTGCCGGTAACCTGGCTTTCAGAAAGAACCCCGCTGCTGGGGATGCTCTGACACCTTCTGTGAGAGAACAGTAAATGTCCCTCACTCTAAAGCATCATGGTATGGTAGAATAATCCCCAAAGATGTCCACACCCTAATCCTCAGAACATATGGATGTTAATTTACATGGCAAAAGGAAATTTACAAATGCGATTATGTTAAGAATCTTGTGATAGATTATCCTGGTTTGTTCAGGTGAGCCCAATGTAATCAAAAGGGTGTTTATAGAAGGAAAACAAGAGGGTTTAAATCAGAAAAAAGAAGTGTGGTGGACAACAAAACTAGTGGTTAGAGGGCAGCACTTGGAGGATGGAGGAAGGGACTGTAAGCCAAGGAATGCAGGAAGCCTCTTAGAAAAGGCAAGGAAACAATTTATCCCTGAAGTCTATGAAAGAAACGGCCCTGCCAACATTTTTATGTTAGAATTCTTACCTCCAGAACTGAGAATACATTTGTTTTAAGTCAATATATTTGCTATAATTTGCAGCAATAGGAGACTAATACAACCGTGTAGCCACTTCAAGAAATCTGGTCTACCTGCAGGCAGAGGTATAAGTTCTCCATCCAGAGAGGCCATATTTGATGCCAAACAATTTGTTGACAAAGTCTTCTTAACACCAAGGAAGTTTGAATTCCCCTTACTTCAAGAAGTCTATGAATGCTACTTATAAATTTCAGTCAAGATTTCGGTGATAGGTAGCTTGTCTTTTACTTCACTTCTGTGCCTCTCCCGTTTCTTTTATTTATTTATTTATTTTTTTGAGTTGGAGTCTCACTCTGTTGCCCAGGCTGGAGTGCAGTGGCACACTCACGGCCACCCGTGTCAACCTGCTGTGCTCCGGTGATTCTTCCACCTCAGCCTTCCAAGTAGCTGAAACTACAGGCACACACTACCATATCTGGCTAATTTTTTAAATTATTTATTTATGTATTTATTTATTTATTGTAGAGATGAGGTCTCACCAAGCTGCCCAGGCTGGTCTCAAACCCACGGGCTTAGGCAATCCATTTGCTTCAGCCTCCCAAAGTGCTTGGATTACAGGCTGAGCCACTAAGCCCTTCGGTCTCTCATTTCTTATCAAGAAATGATACTAGAGTCAGGTGTGTTGGCTCATGCCTTTAATCTCAGCACTTTGGGAGGCCAAGGCAGGAGGATCACATGAGCCCAGGAATTTGAGACCAGACTGAGCAACATAGTGAGACCTCATCTCTATTAAAAAAAAAATTTTTTTTTTAATTAGCTGGGCGTGGTGGGGCATACTTATCGTCCCAGCTCCTTGGGAAGCTGAGGTGGGAAGAATGCTTGAGTCCAGGAATTCAAGGCTATGATGAGCTGTGATCATGCCATGCACTCTAGCCTGGGCAACACAGTAAAATTTCGACTCCAAAAAAAGAAAGAAAGAAAGAAAAAGCAATGATATTAGAAATACCATAGTTTCCTCTGAATAAACAGATCCAGCAAAGATCTCAGACCCTCAGTATATTTATGAGAGAAGCAGCTGCATAACATTCACATCTGAGTCTGTCCACTCCTACTCGGTACAGTCCAAATTTCTCACAAATACTTTTTCCACTATGTGAATGTATGAGACTGGCCTCAAATCCAGGTCTTCTGGGCCTTTGTTCAGTGTCCTTCCCGTTGTATCATGGTTGCTTCTAAGTGGATTGGAGCTGCTCAGGAACCAAGAGTTTATGGTGAGAGGTATCTCAAGTGCTATTGTGGAAGGATGCCTGATGTACTTTGGATGGTTGTCTCCTCCAAATCTCATGTTGAAATGTGATTCCCAGTGTTGGAGGTGGGGCCTAGTTGGAGGTCTTTGGGTCATGGGGTGGGTCCCTCATGAATTATTTGGTTTCATCCTCACAGTAGCCAGTGAGTTCTCACTCTATTAGTCCATTCACAGGACAGCTGTTTGTTCAAAAGAACCTGGCCCTTCCCTCCCTCCCTCTTGATTCTGCTCTTGCCAAGTGACATACCTGTTCCCCTTCACCTTCTGCCATGATTGTAAGCTTCCTGAGGCCTCACCAGAAGTAGGTGCCTGCACTAGAACCAGAAGCCAAAATGAACCTCTTTTCTTTATGAATTACCTAGTCTCCGGTATGCTTTTATAGCAATGCAAAATGGACTAATACAGTGCTAGAGGCTAACGCTGAAGATACCAGTTTGTTAATCCTCAGTTTTGGGCCTTAGCTCCTTCCACATTTGTGCTTCCATCATTAAAAACAGTTACAAATTTCTTGGTGTCTTTGCTATCATTTTAATTTGTAGGAATCCCCAGAGAGGGGTGTCATGCTATCCATGTCATAGTAAATAATATCTCATGGCTTGTTGAGGTAAAAAGAAGGATCTGAGGGCCCTGAAATAAAATTGTGCTCATAGGTCATTTTCCCTTTCCTCTGTTCTTCACTGCTTGTTGAAATATAAACCCAGAGAAGTTTCTGGGCATAAGGCTGAACTAGTGATTCTACCTAGCAGATTTAGGCAATGCTGGAATGTCTTTTGATAATATAGAATTGTTGATAGATTCGGTGAAAGAATCTCCCGTGGTGATCAATACGGATCTGGATAGAAACAGCCAGATTTAAAAGTGACATTAGATTTTAAAACAACACTATCTGAAGAATACATTAACCTACTGATTTAGAAAGAGGAGGTAGAGGTCTCCAAGTTCTTATATAAAAATAAACAAATTGTCCACAGAAGTCAAGAATACTATCAAATAGAATACTGTTTATTTTCTGAAAGCACAATCAATTTTTAATTTAAAAAATATTCCATGCTCATGGATTGGAAGAATCAACATTGTTAAGATGTCCATCCTACCCAAGGCAATCTACAGATTTAACACAATATCCATTAAATTACCAGCAGCATTCTTCTCAGACCTGGAAATGATAATACAGGAATTCATATGGAAACATAAACAACCATGAATCACTAAAAGAATCCTCAGCAAACAAACAAACAAACAAAAACAAAGCAGGAGGTATCACACTCCCAGACTTTAAACTTTATTATAAAGCTACAATAATCAAAATAGCCTGGTATTGGTACAAGAACTGGCATATAGACCAATGGAACAGGATAGAGATTCCAGAAGCAAAACCTCAATTTCTCAATCAACTCATCTTCAACAAAGCTTCCAGCACCAATGACTGGGGAGAGGAGAACCTATTCAGTAAATGGTGCTGTGAAAACTGGCTGACCACATGCAGAAGATTAAAACAAGACCCCGACCTATCCCCATACACAAAAAATCAACTCTAAATAGATCAAAGACCTAAATGTAAAACCTCAAACTACAAGAACCTTAGAAAGCGCAGGAGACACCCTTATGGAAATTAGAACTGACAACCAATTCTGATCAAAGCCCTAAGTGCCCATGCCATCAGAGATAAGATAGATAAGTGGGACCTCATCAAACTGACAGGCTTCTGCGAAGCCAAAGAAACCATCAAGAGAGCAGGGAGACAGCCCACCGACTGGGAAAAAGTGCCAACTCTATGTCTGACAAAGGCCTAACATCTAGGATCTACAAGGAACTCAAACGTGCTGGAAAAAAAAAAAAAAACCAAACAGCTCCATTACAAAGTGGGCAAAAGATATGAATAGACACTTCTCAAAACAGGACATAAAAGCAGCCAACAGATGCATAAAAAAATGCTCAGCCTCACTAGTCATCAAATAAATGCAAGTGAAAACTACACTGAGATACCACCTAACTCCAGTCAGGATGGCCATCATCAATAACTCAAAAAACAACAGATGCTGGAGAGGATGTGGCGAAAAGGAATACTTCTACACTGTTGGTGGGAATGTAAACTAGTACAACCTCTGTGGAAAACAGTGTGGCAATTCCTAAAAGATCTAAAAATCGACCTTCCATACAACCCTGCAATCCCCCTACTGGGAATATGCCCGGAAGAACTCAAATCACTCTATAAAAAAGATACCTGCACAGATATGTTTATTGCAGCATTGTTCACAGTAGCAAGAACAAGGAACCAACCATGCTGCCCATCAAAAAAAGACTGGATCAAAAAAAATGTGGTACATATACACAGTGGAATATTACGCAGCCATAAAGAAGAACAAAATCATGAACTTCACGGCAACCTGGATGGACTTAGAGTCTATAATA